>JBCAUA010650374.1:0-15755 GCA_038406235.1 Peronia verruculata
CTCTCCCCCCCCCCCCCCTTACCGCCCCCCCCCCTCAGCAACAAATGTCGGTCAAAATATTTCTTCCAAGACATATTTCCTCCCTAAAATGGCACTGCAAAGTGAATCTGAGCAGTACATGTTCTGATTGAATTTAGGACACAAATAGCCATTTTGAACTGAAAAAAAAGTCACTTAGTGCAAAATAGACATTCTCTGGAAGATGAAAAACATTGCTTTTAGTGCAACAAAATAATAATGAGTACTAAAGCAAAAGCAGACTATCTATATGAACAATGTTATGGTGTTAAAACAATTTTTTTTATACTTAAAAACCTAAATGAACCATAATTGTCAAACTTCCGCAGTATGGGCCATCCCTGAAAGCTGTTTTATATAAGGTGAAGCTTTTAGATATGATGAATAATTAATTGTCATTAATTCCCTAACTGAAAACGGAAGCTTGGTGTGATTCACCCTAATTTAGTGCACCACGAAAAGCATTATCTCTGGCTGATTATATCGGGAAAAGCAGTTAAAATAGTATTGAGACTAGGACATTAAACATTACAGGAAAGTTACAGGTGATCTAACTCTAGGCTAATTCTATACATATTTTTTTTTTTTTTTACCTACAGGCCTTTTTTTTTTTCCTAACACTATGGTTTCGTAAGTGATAATGTATGCTACTGGGAGTTTCCAACTTCCTGTTAATTTTTCTTTTTTTTTTTAATTTCTACTTTTTAGATTTCAAGCATGTGACTATAGAGTGACAGTAGTACAGGTCAATGCCCAGTTGCTCAAATTATAAGGACTTTTGAGCTTATGTGCAAATTAATATATTGGCAACTCCTTATAACACAGTGGTCTAATGATAGATTTTTTGTTTTTTTGGCCATCTTTGCAACTGATAGCTGGCAAAGCTACTTTAGCCAGTAAAACTACTGATTGGGCAGGTTGGACAACGAAGCCAAAAAGAAAAAAGAATAATTTGACATGGCCCAAGCAGCACATACTTGTGTGAAGGTATGAACGAGCAAAACTAAACTACGACATATAAATTATAATTGTGCAACGATAAAAAGAATTATAAAACTTAAAAGGAAAATAGATAGAAACAACAACATCAATAAAAAAAAAACCACTCAGTAAAGCTGAACTTAACATTGCAAACAAATGGAAAAGACACAATGAAAAAAACTTTGCTTGTATTTTTTTTTTTTTTATATAAAGGACTTTTAATCAAACACACAAACACGAGCAAACATAAGCATTGCAACAAAAAGAAAAATCATCTGTTATTTGGAACGTCCACTTTACAGCAATCACAATTTTCTTGGTGCTCATTAGCTGTGACTTCATCTCTGAATTTCAAAATGTTCTATGGCTAGCAGCATTTAGACAAACATAAACAATTCTTCTATTCCAAGAAAAATATTTTTTTTTTAAATCCTGGAGCTATCTAAATTTTATATTTAGAATAAAAATTATTTGAACAGCATTGCTGGTTTAATCAAAACTTTGAACTTCAGCCTCTGATATACTTTTGAGCCAAAATTTACCTGACAGCCATTTTTTTTTTTTTTTTTAAATCTAGTTGGCAGTTTTCTTGTTGTTGCAAAGATTTCCTGACAATGGTAAAGAGGGGAAGGTCAAGGGGAGGGCAGGAACATAGCATCACAGGCCAAATCAATGCAAATCATCAATGAGTCATCTATGGTTAAGAACGAAGCGTATAATAGTGGGTGAGTTTTTACAGTACCTGTAAAGACTGCTGCTGTAAAACATGAAATGCATGTTGTTGCTGTAATTCTGCCTGTTTGTCGGCGGCTACAGATCCAGACTGCTTCTGTGAGTGACAGATAATGGAAATGAATGTACCAACTGATTTTGATTTTCCAGATGGAGAACTGTACTCTTGCCAGCTAGACTAGCTATTGTGTGCTTCAAATTTGAATACAACAGTGATTTACATGAGAATGATAATAAAAATTTGTATTGTCCCCAGTCGAATGAGCCATAAGTTGTTGGACACAAGCGGACAAATCAAGGGTTGAATGTGAGAGAGCAATCTCAGTGATATCAGTGTTTTTTATATTGGAAGCACTGAAGGGACAGTCATCTCTGAATAGGAAAACAGCGTTTCTATGGGGCAGATTATAAGAATATCAGGATATATGAGGATGAAATAAGGCACTCATCAAATTTTGAGCATATGGAGTAATTGGTATCTCTGTGAAGGTTATTCATTTTCCTTCTGTGTGTGAAAAACTTTTGTTCTATCTTAAGTAGAAGTTGAGATATTGGCAATTAAAGACAATGGGGGGTGACCTGGTGCTGCAGCTGAATTTAGTGAGAAAAAGGCTGATCACTTTTGTAAATCCTTATTCATCTTTGTTAATCCATGCCAGTAAATTACAATTTTTGGGCTTATAGTGAACTATTTCAGCAAATTTAATTCTGAAATGCATTTTTACATTGATATAGAAGGATTCTGTGAGAGAAAAAAAAAAAATTGTTCACTGTTAAAAAATATATGATTTCTCCGGTCACCTCAGTTTGACAAGCACCTGATTTCATTGTGCAGCATCTCAAATGTAGATTTATGTAACAAATTTTAGAAGCTGCTGAGGAGTCATCCTATGTCTCTTCAATTTGCACTATCTCCCGCTATACTCAAGCTAACTCAAAACTTTTTTCACTATGCTACTTAAAACTAAATGTGTATGAATAAGGATTCTAAATGATAGTACCTAGCAATTCATTTTGGTAAAATTGACGACAACTCATACTGACTGACTACAAGACCACAAGACATGAAAAGTACCTACACATGAGGAGCTAAGACCTAGATCTACAGACTGATGTACTTAGTAAAGGAGAAGAAACGGGATAACTTAAAACATATGAGAATATAAGTTATAACCCCAACATGTCAGGGCAGAGGATTCTGGAATCCATATCGGGAGAGATGATCAAGGAATGATACACAACAATTACAGTACAGATGAAAGTGAATTTTAAATGGTTATTTGTATACTAGCATATCTGTGGACGTAAGCATCTTTGACAATGCCTTTAAAGAAATGAATGGGCAAAGTAAATTTACAACTGAATAAATGTGGACTGAGGCAAACTTAAAGGTGGACATTTGGCTGATTTCATCTAGACCAACATACAATTAACACAAACATGACCAGAACTTAACAAGATATTGCACATCACTGATATCTGGAGAGATGATAAACGCTTTTTACACATGGACCTCCATGCAAAAGCAAATGAGAAGACCTAGGACAAACTATTATCTGTAGGTTATTTATACCTAGATATGTACACATGCAAGATTATGTGGATATAGAGGCAATACATAAAAGTTAAACCAAACTGAAAAAGCATGCCTATGATAATTTGTAAAATTGCAACTGAGCACAACTGGCTAACCAGCCAAATCAGCATGGGCATATCAATGGTTATAGTTGCAAATCATAGGGGTCCAGAATTAGGTCAAGTTATAGTGTTGTCTTAAAATATCCTTTGAAAACCCTCTTGTATCATGCCTTAATATGGTGGAAGTTTAACGACGGGGAAACTATCAAAACTATATAGAGGCATCATGCCAGAGGATTTCCGAGGAATATTTAAAGGCAAAAATATAACAGGAGCTAATTTTGGAGAGTTACCATCGATATGACTAACTACAACAGCAAAAACAAACAGAACACAAATAAGTAAAAAAATAAATAAATAAACAAACTGACAACAAAAAAAAAATGAAACAAAAAACAGAAAACATTCCATGCCTCTACTCTTTTTCAGAAATCTTGGGCAATCACAGTGAATGCCCTTGTCATCCCAGTGCCTGGGGAGTCTTCATGGCTTTTCTGAATGCTGTCCCCATAAGACAAGCGTCAGTCATTGAATTTAATTTCCCATTCAAAATTACCCAAGTTCAACTTTATACCTTACCCCTGCAGCCTCCATAGACTAAACTAAAGGGTTCCCCAGATTAGCGGGAAGACGATCCCCATATGAAGGATCAGATGAAAAAATTTCAAAATACAGGGTGAGTCAGAAGTAATCGGGCAGTCAATGCATGCTTACTGTAAGTTAATTGATGACAATTTCTCGACTCTCTATTGAACGATTACTTGATAGCAGAATGTTATTGGCCAAAGGCAAAGCTTCAATTTTATGTACATTTGATTCATAATGCATGACCTAAATATCAGAGAATTCTGTTATTTGGACTGAATAATGTTCTGACTGCTCGGGTACTCTGACTCATCCTGGATATTGAAGATAAATACTAATTTCGCTGTCTCTATAAAAAAAAAATAGCAATCCCATTTGAAGGAGATCATATCTAATTAAATAACCAAGGGCAGTATGACATACAACTGAAACTGTGATAAAAGCTAGTGCACTGTTATCCTTTGATTACACACATCAAGAATATCAATTTCTTTTTAATTGATTTTTTCTGTTTTCTCATTCACTGGTGGCTGATATTTATTCCATTTGTAGTTTGTGCCATGTAAGTTCAAAATGTGTGCATATAAATGTCACAAAACATGTAAAAAGTGTCATTCCTGATGTGCTTAATTCAAGGGAGAAAAAACCTTTGATCACAGTTTTAAATGAACGATGGTCATTGACGACAGACATCATCTCCTTAATACCCACTCTCCATAGCCTCACTGTCTCAAGCACTAGTGCCAGTATTAGTGCTTTGAGAGAATTACACCAGTATGAAATTAAAACTATTCCATAACAATTAACTTCAACCTGAATACCAACATAACTTAGTTCACTTTTTTTTTTTTTTTTTTAAATTTAACACTTATCATAATTTGGCACTCAATGAGACAATGAGACTTTGCAAGGTTGATACATCCCAGCGGGACAAGTCGGCTAGACTGGACACAAGACTGACCTGTAGCTCATGACACTCCATCTGTAGCTGCTTCAGACTGCTGTGGGAGCTGCTCTGTGGGCTGGACCGGCCCAGTGTCTGGTTGTAAATATTTTCTAGATAGACCTGGAATAGATCAAAGACAACATTAAAAAACTTTGATACTGAAAAACATTTCAGGGTTGTTCCAGTGTCTGAATATGATTGTTCTCTACATCTACTTGTAATAGGTCTAAAGTGCTAAGAAACTTCACTATTGATAAACTCAGTTTTCAGAAATGTTTAAGCCAGAAAATCTTGCTCAAAAATTACAAATGGATAAATCCATCAAATTTGTAACTTTCCCCTAAATGCAGTAAATCCAGACCAATCTAGGAGAATAATATATAATGTAGGTCTAATCAACTGGCCAGTTTGCTAGGATTTACAATCTGCTTGGATTTCAATTTGCATGTGCCTACAAGTCTATCAAATCCTACAGAACATTTCCATTATCAACTGGGGGATACAGAGATTCTGAGGGACACAGCAACCGTGAGAACATGACTTTGGAAGATCACCTTGTAGGAGTTGGTTCCATAGTTTAAAAGCTAAATGTCACATGTACGCTTGATCTATACCTGATTTTTCCCTGAGATTGCAGATCCATCACTAGCACGTCTCACAGGGGAAAATCTTTCGCTAGGCAGATGGAGGGAATGGACGTCCTTGAAGGAATCACGATCTGGAAATGATACAGTTAGTAAATCAAACCAGTCATCAATCAGTAACTCACACTTTCATGTTTCATCCACGAAACAATCAATGTTTTCAGTTCTTGTTTCCTCCCATCAAGCCATATGCTATGAGGAATATGAAAAACACATTTATTTTCAACTATCTTATTAGTAATGAATTTTCAAACATATCAGCTTGCTTGTTATCTTACGTCTTTCAACCTCCTCGTGGTGGTTATCTCGATATAACATATCAGCAATTCAAATCCATTCGTCAAAATGAGTTGACAGTTCAGTTAACACGCTGGTTATCAACTGCTCTTTCAGGAGGAAATGGACAGACACCTTAAACAGGTTCATGTTAAAGCTTTCCCTTGTAATTTCATCTGTATGTGGAGTGCATGTGAGATAAGCTACTCCTAAACCTAGCCCAAACATTACACTACTGGCAAATTAAGTTAACATTTTTTTTTACTCAACATTTAGACTTGGGATCAAAACTTTCAGATTGGAACAAGGACTGATCCCCATATGTTCTCCTTATGAAAGACAACTGACATACATTCCTGACTTCAGCTAGGCCAAAATGGGTACCTGACTAAAGAATGTTATTACATAAACTGATAAGGCTTAGAGTGCCTCACAGGCAGCTGTGTTGTATGCTTTCAAAAAGCTGTGAACATTTGTGAATGGCTCTATAGGATCTCTTTTTGTAATAATAGACAAAAAACCATGTCTCCTGAAATTATGAAAATAAGCACAGTATCAATAAGCTCTACTTCTACTATCTCTGATGTTTCCAAATGGCACACCCTAACAGAGACACATAAGTTAAATTCTACCATTCTACCATTAATACCTTAGGGTGTCTTTGTATTAAAATGCAAGAATTCTGTGTGCACAGACACTAAAATGTACTTGCATGACTGAGGCAGCTCATTCTGGTGCAAGTACCTACAACTGTCAAACACACGGGAAAAAAAAGTCATTTGTTTGTCGCACTTCTGTCATGCATTGGCTTTCTAACACACAACTCACGGATAAGTATGAAACATTTCTTAGTGAGCATAAGGTAACCAGTATGCATACGTCCAAAAATGTGTAAATCATCATAAATGGAGCCTTACCAAGCCTCTACCACAAATGTCATCAGCGGGAAAACTTACGTGAACTCCTTTCTGACGGAGAAAGTAACCCTGTTGACCTCCGGCCCCTGAGTGGTTGGTGCAAGGAGAGTTTCTGCTGCAGCTCGTCCGGTATCTCACTGATTGGATTGGCCACAGCCAGTGTATGACGTTTGTTGATTCCTCGGCTTGCCATGTAACTGCACGATAATTTCAAACTTATTGTCAGAATAGTCATACAAACTTCAAAACTTATCATTATCTCAAGTAAACTACTGTCGTGTCAGTTAGTCCTCAAAGATAAAGGTACAAGTCAAAGTGAAACCAAAATACAATTGATGTTTCACAGCATTCTTGAGGGCAACCATGAGATTTATCAGGTAATTTCACTGGCTAGAATCATAATGGCACATCTCATCAACTGATGTGTGGTACAATTTTTTTTTTTTTTTTCTAATTATCCTAAATGTGCTGAAAATGACTTTTGCCATACCTGAATAGCATTGATAATAAAAAAACACAGAATGGATTAATCCTTGTTGTCAGGATATTCACATGTACTAAAGACCGATCACAATACCATGTAAACTAGTTTAAGAAACACTATATATGACAGTTTCAAGCAGTTCTGGTCACGATATTTTTTAGTACATAAAGGCTGACTATGTCACGTCAACCACTTAAAGAAAAACTGCATAACAGATTTACATTAATCTGGAAACTGGTCAGGTTGTCATATAAACTCTTTATAGAAACCTAGAGACCTTAATGTTCATTAGGAAACTTGTAAAATTGAAGACTTCTCTACTGATTCACTGATATGTTCATGAGATTCTACAAATTTCATAAAGGTTATTCATATAAATAACAGGAAAGACAAAAGTTCAAAAAGGTATTAAAAACATAAATAAACTGTGGAACAATCTCACATGTCAGCTGTTATCCGCAGTGCTAAATTTGTCACTGGACAATTTAGCAGACTGAACAAGGTTTGATCAACATTTCTTTTCTTCATGTGGTTAAAATGAACATGAAATGAAAGTGAAACTGAAATAAAAAAGATAAATGATACCTATAACGACTTGCAATACCTCTGAGGCTTCTGGAACTGAGGGGAGAGGGACAACTGATCTAGCATAAACTTAATTTGTAACACAGGGTAATCAGTCTTAGTAAGCTCTACTATCTATGGTCGATCGATGTCACAATCAGACTCTTGTTCATAATTATGAGCAGATAACAATCCTACGAGAAAACTTAAGTTTGGTCTAGTCTCTCAGCCTCTCTGTCAGTCAGTCAGTCAGTCAGCAAGTTCATTAGTCAGTCAGTCAGTCCATCAGTCAGTCAGCAAATTCATTAGTCAATCAGTCCATCTGTCTGTCAGTCAGTCAGTCCATCAGTCAGTCAGTAAGTTTGTTAATCAGTCAGTCCTTTAGTCAGTTAGTCCATCTGACTAGTCCATTAGTCAGTCAATCCATCTGTCCATCAGTCTGTCTATGAGTCCATCTGTCAGTCAATCTGTGCAGTCAGTCGATTCATCAGTCAGTCAGTCCATCAGTGTCTATCAGTCAGTCAGTCCATCAGTCAGACAGCAAAGACCATTAGACAGTCAGTCACTCTGTCAGTCAGTCCATCTGTCAGTCAGTCAGCCAGTCAGTCAGTCAGTCAGTCAGAAGTTACTCACTCATGGACAGCCTCAGAGTCAGGCTCTTGTTCTTCTGTCTCCTCCACAGTCACACTGTTATGCAGGGAAGGGGTGGGCAGGGGGATACCAGTGGGCGACAGGGACTGAAAAAAAAAAAACACAAGCAGCATTAGGCAGGAATGCATGGGGTGAACATGTCATATGTCTTGCGACCAGGGCAAATGAGTCGGAAGTCGCCCTGGGCAACGAAGATATACGGCTGTTTTGGTCATTTTTAACTACTTTCAAACCAAGATACTGAATTTTTCTTCTTTTTTTTTTTTTTACAAAATGTCAGTTTAACCTTTTTCTAATCTGAAAAAAAAAAAAGGAATACTTCGGTATCATAATTGGAAAGTAGTGACAACCGGTAAAAAATGGTTGTGACTTGAACTCAACTGGTGTGACTTGCGACTCATTTGTCCAGGGTGCAAGACATATAAATTCTTCATAGAAACACAGAGACCTTAATGTTCATTAGAAAAGCTGTAAAATCAATGTCTCCTCTACTGATTCACAGAAATTATGTCCATGGATATCTACAAACTTCACAAAGGTAATAGTTCATACTTGACCAAGCAAAAACCTGGAATTCCTCACCCGAATGTTTGTGCCTACCTGCTAAAAACGGAGCACTCACTGATGTTTGTTACCACTCCACCATGAGATCCGAGAACAACTGTCACCAGTCCCGTGCATTTTTTTATGTGTCTTTCCATGCCAGTGATAATGAACAGTTTGGAGTGTTTGTACCCCCCCCCCCTTACTAAAATTAGACAGGGATTTCCAGCCATTTGCTTGGTCAAACCAAATCTATTCTTGAATGACAATATAAAACAGACTTGAAGATGCTTAAGGAATGTGCATATATATATTATATCGCACCTCGGTGTTGGTCTTATGAGAAACTAAACTGAATGTTACTCAAAGAAAACATGCTTGGTGTTCTGAATGCGTAATTTTACTGAACTCATAATTCGAATCGAACATTCTCACAAGTTCACTATTCAATTATTATTGCCTGCTTAGAATAAGTTCAAACATAGTTAGGTTTTTCTGCTTTATGTAAGTAGAAACACACATCTTTACGCAATAATGGCGTGTGCCAAATTTCATAGGGATCCATTTGGTCATTATTTGAGCCTGTAAGCCTTTTGTGGGTTTTGTTGCAGATTTATAGTGTAGATAATGAAACTGGTGATGATTTTTCTTCTTGTGGCAAGTTTTTAAAAAAAATCTTTGGAAGAGGGGGAGGGTGGCGGCAGCTCAGACTAGATGAGCAATCTGCTCATGAACATCTATAAAGAGATATTAGGAACACTAGAGATGAGTGACGATGCCCACCTGTGGTAGTACCTCGTGACTTCCTGGTCGACTGTTCGCATAAAACTGACGCTGGAAGTGGGAGAACAGGTGAATGTTGGCACCGCCATCTGAGGCACGACGACCGAGGAATGACGAGGCTGAAAGGACAAGGTACGATAAGATAAGACAAACATCATTCGTCCTCAAACTATTGACAAGACGTAATATTAAAAAACATTCAATTTTCATGGCTTGGTAAGTGTATCACTGTAGGAAAAAAAAGGATTTCTTTCTGTTGGAATAGATTTCAGGGATGTCAATACGTCTACATGAAAAAGTAGGAAAGGTTCCTGGCATTCTTTAGCAGCACATAAAACTGAAGTGCATAAATGGTAAATTATATTGGATTTGAGGCCAACACAGAAATCACTAACAACCAAAATATAGGAAATCCTACTTAAGCAGGAAATGTGACATCCCTGTAGATTAATGAATTCAAAAGCAGGTGCAAGAATTTACTGCTAACTATCTAAGTTTTGAGGCACAGGCCTCTTGATCCACGGCATGAATGTAACCTTCCACAGGCAATGTATGTCTTGTTTAACCCTGTCCTTACACTGACAATATCTGTCTTCTCTGTTTTTTGTTTTTTTTTATCTCACAGTCCCTATCTTCATAATTTACTGTTTGGTTCAGATTTAAAGATGGCCCCTTAACCCTTTGAACCTGTATGCCCGGTAAACCGTCCACGCGCTAATTTGCATATGCACCGTATGCCCGGTAGACCGGGCTGACACACCCCCTCCTGCTTGACCAAGTGTCCAGGAGGTCAGGTGGTGGGTCAAGATAGGATCTGGGGTTCAGGGTTCAAAGTGTTAATAAAGTCACAGTATTAACGTAAGAGTACTCGCTTCCGTTATCAGATTTTAAAAAGTATGTTTGACAATGTCCATACAACTTGCAGATATATGGTGATTTAATTGTACGACTGGTGCAGTCAGGTCTCGCCCACAAGCACAGATGAAAAATGCAAAATAATAATGATAATTTTGGGGAAAATGTTAGTAAATTAAATAGAAATTAGAATAAATATACTACAGAAAACAAAGGGGAAACAGAAATGTTCAGTTCTCTAAATATACGTATCAGGGATAAATGGAAACAATAGTAATTTAGAGACCGGTTTTTAAGGCAAAAATGTCTGAATGAAACATTGCACACTAATATCAGTGAGCAAACACTGTTCCTTACCTTGCCCGAAGGCCATGGGTGGCCTCAGTAAGTGTGGGTCGCCGGCCATGGGCACAAAACTAGTGGTACTGATCAGAGGGTTGTGGGTCCAGGCAGGCATCCGCGGCAGACCTTGACCCTAGGCATAGCAAGTACAGACACAATGTAATAACCAAAACCTTCATTTAGCTGCTTACAAAATGATCACTTAACTTATTTCTGACTGGCTGCAGGAACTGCCAACAGCTGACTGATTAAGAGAAGATCTGATTCAGATTTACAGCCAAAAAGCTCGAGAAAATCCAAAATAGGTTGTCCTGCTACAAGTACATTATGTTTGACAATAATGAAAAGCGAAGGGACGTTTTCAAAGGGAAGAGCTCTTAGTACATACGGTAACACTGTTCTTCATGACATACATTTAAATATCAGGTTTTTATTGCTCTCTCTGTTAACAAAATACAACCTCTGATACAGATAAAGTTGCCTTCTCTTTATAAAATGATAAAAATTTGACTGTACTTTTAGTGCTACTTTGACCTACCTCTGGCAAGTTCACATCAGGGGGTGGTAGGAAGGGAGAGACCACTGGCTGTGGCATGAGGGGATAATAGGGCGGCAGCTTGACCCTGAGGTCATCCGTGACCTCGTGTCGGGGGTCGCCCACCCCCACCGTGTGACGCCTCATGGCCAGGTAACGTGCCAAGGCCTCAGGGGAAGGCTCCTCGTCTGAATCTGATTGGTTGCTACTGTCTTCCAGCTGTGGATAGGAAAAAAGTACATACATCACTTGTTTCTATCAAATCAATAGATTTGGTTCTCAAGTCACTAAACAGTATATACCACACAGATCTTACTCCAAGCAACTGACGATTGAATTATAGAAATATTATAAAGGTTTCCTCTAATAATTCAATAGCACAATTTGACTGCTAAATTCAACATCCTACAGAAAGAATATGATAAAACTGAGAAAAAAAAATGTGCCCGGAATGATGAAAATAAAATTGAAGCTTTCAGCACTAAAAACACAGTTTTGCCAAAGAAAACTTAGCTCCTATTTGACAAATGTTACCAGCAAGAAAAATAAATGAAGACTCCAGTGGGAAACCCAGAAAAGTCACATTTTCTACAAAAACAGAAATTAAAGTTTAAAAGTTTATAGTTTTTCACTGTATACCCTTTTAAAAACTCCCTTTTTAGCAGAACTTACCTAGTTTTTCAAATTATTGTTCTGGTTAACAAGTGATGTGCTTTATAACGTCGGGGCAATAACTCATTTTTCATGAAAATGTGATTTATCTGGTGTTTCCACTGGAGTCCTCAAATGCAGTCCATCTAATTCATTCCTTTCACACCACTGATCTATTTCAGTGAATTTTATGTGCATTTCCAGATGTCCACAATTTTGTTTAAAATTTGGGACAATCAAATTAATCATAGTGTTGAGCCCTTTACCTGAGCATACTGGCTGCGAAAGGCTGCTAAAGCACTGAGGTGAGAGGTAAGCACCGATGTTGATGACGTCGACGATGATGGAGATGATGAGGGATGAGACAATGAGGCTTCTGAACTATGAACTTCTACAGGGACTTCCACTCTCTCCACTGGGGAAGGACAAATATTGAGATGTGAAATTTTACTTTCTTTCCAATAGGAATCATACATTGTGTGGACTTAAAGACTTTTCAAGAAATCCTGACAATTAGAGTTCCTATCTTTGCCTACACAGTGGTTGGGAAATCTCCCTGGCCATTCTGAAATTTGTGCATCATTGTGAAAATGTTTCTTGACTTCTGTTGAAAAAGTGCGAGGACTAGTATTGCTCATCTAATTCCTTACATAATATTTTTAAATTGTCTGCTGATTTCAGAGATATGCCTCTAACTTAGCACCCCAAATGTAAAAAGTTTGTTACATAAGTGGGGAATTGAACTAGAAAAACAAGATTCAGAAGAAAACATTTCTGCTATGAGACATGTCAAGGGTGGTATTTGGACACATTTAACATAAGCTCGTAAAGATATGTATTAAATGGCATGGATCCTGTGTACTTCTCTTGCATGAAGCTTAGTCAGCGTGCTATATCTTCAAAACATCTTTTCTTTCAAAAACTTGTCTAACTATAAGACACTCCTTTCTGGAACAGTTTGTAATCAAAATATGAGATACCATATATCAAAATCTCTCAGAGATGGTTAAGATATTTTACTTGATATTTTTTATATTTCCAGCGGATATCTGTGTCAAGCCTGTCCAAGACCTGGCTGTAGCGGGTGATACCTACCTATACCTGTTGTTATACTGGACCTCCTCTCTGTGCGGGTAACGATGGGGAGGGGGGTAGTGGGTGCCGGGCTGGTGCGAGACACCATGGCTCGGGGATGTTTGCGGAACTTGTCGGCCAGGAGGTGGTAGATGGCACTCTGGTGATCAAAGCTATTGGATTCTACAGACTGGGGATGTCCAAACATTACAACAAAGATTATCAATCTAGATCATAGTTTAATGGATAGATATACAAACAGACATTAATGGATTAACTCTGTCCATCCAAATCAAAGTGTAAAAAAAAAGGACTGCAAAAATTCTTTTTTTTTTTTTTTAATATGGCTAACTGACATATGCCTGTGTTTGTGCCCTTCGCATGTAAGATTTATACAAAAAAGTCTGGAGATCTCAAAAATGTATACCTTGGCATATATATAACCAGGCTGAGTCAATACCATTTCTTGCAGCTGTTTCATGGCATGGAAAAATTCTTGTGTTTTAAAGGGAATCTCCTCAGATTCAGCTGCTTATGATTTGTCATTATCTTAATCTACTAAATAGAAATTGACGGTGCTACCAGTTACGGCAATACATAGCCCTGTACAAGATATTCAGAAATAATTTTGGTGAGCTTTCGCTTCTGATAACATTACTTCAGTTAACTATAACCCTGAATTTGTACATGTATAACCAGGAGTTTTTATACAGACCATATCGACATGTCCTTATGCAGACAATACAAAATGTATTCTGATGAGTGATACCACAATGTTCTTAAATAGACATTACAAAATTTTCTTAGATGAACAATACCCAAATGTCCTTATGTAGAAAATGTCCCTTTGCAGATATGACAAAATGAGATTAATAATGCCCAAATGTCCATACCTTTAGAGTTAAATCCAAGTCCAGACCTAGACTCTCCATGTGGGTCAAAATTTGCTGGCCCAGTTCAGAGTCTGGCGGCACCAAGTTCTCATCCTCAGCCACACCCTCTTCTAGCAACAAATCCATCTCATTCTCCCCTTCATCCGATCCGGCCCGCATCCACGGATGTCTCACAATCTGAGAGACAGTGTAGCGCTGAGCCGAATCCACTACCAGCATGTTGCTTATAAGATTTTCGCAGTCTATGAGAGGGAAAGAAACCAAAAATAAATGTATGATACATGTAAGGAAAAACTAACAGGTTTTTATTAGTCAGGTCTGTGAAATTGAAAGAAAGTAAACTAACACATATGGCACAAGAAAAAGATTGATAAGATATCAGCATGAAATCCTTCACATAGACATAGGTCATAATAGCAATGGAGATGGGATACCGATGAATTCCACCAACTTATTACAACAACCTGTTATGTTGAGTTGCGGTTTACTGTGTAGTGGAATCTAATGAAAAAAATAGATATATTTCTTCTCTGGTATTCAGCATTGGAATTAACCCTAATAGTGTCAGTAAAAAATTATTGAGGAGTCAGGGTGTCAGTAATGACATCAACAGTCATACTTAAGACATGACAGTTTATCTGATTGGGCGAAATACAAAATGAACGTCAAGTTGTAACACTGCGTCCCATTTCAAAAGAAATTCCACAGGAAATTAATTATGATGAGCAAATCTTGAAACCAGGTCAAGCTCTTGACAATTCTAGGGTTAATTACCTCTTATAAAATATTTATGAGACATTGTGGCTAACTGCAATCACAGCTGTATTCTTGCATCAACTGATTATTAATGAAATGAAATATATATTTTTTCTTCCATGTCCAGGATCAAAATTAACTCTAACAGTAACAACAGCAACTGTCAAAGTGTCATTGTTCCTATGATGATGTTAACACCCATGTTTATGAAGAGACAGGTTATGCTTTAAGATAATCTCCAAATATAAGCACCATGCTCCATCTGTTTGAAAGGGGATCAATGCAAAGGACAATAACTGAGTCTTGGGATCCTTAGCATTTCTAGAGTTAACTGCAACAGGTGCTGTGGATTTGTGGCTCAACAGATCCATCCAGCTGTTGTATAGCTACATCTTCAGACTACTTGACAAAACGTAATGACAACAAATATCACAATCTTCTAGCCCTGAGTGTAACAACACAAGAAGGATGGTGTGGTTATGTCTACAAGTTGTCACAATACACGGACGCACGCCATGTCACATACTGTCTGTGTAAACCATGTCACCTGACCATGTCAGTGTACTCTTACTGTAAAAAAAAAAAAAAATTATTCAACTCTCTTCCTCTCTCTTTTTTTTTCTTCTTCTTTGACAAGGAAAAAGATTTGCATTTATGAGATGGATTTAGTTTACAGACACAAAAATTTATGCTAAATATACTATCTACTAGATCAGGTAAGCTACTACTTATTAGACTAATTCAACTCTTAACAGAAAATTTATTTTGTCTTTTTTTTTTTGTATTTGTTGTTGTACACTACAAGCATGGTTCTCTAACCCAGTGCCATAAAACTTACGACATGTCCAATTTTCAGGTCACAAAATGAAGAATTGTGTGGGGGGAGG
>JBCAUA010650484.1:0-17187 GCA_038406235.1 Peronia verruculata
TTCTTTTGTGTCACAGATGACTTAGTTTTTTGTGTCACAGATGACTTAGTTCTTTGTGTCACAGATGACTTAGTTCTTTTGTGTCACAGATGACTTAGTTTTTTGTGTCACAGATGACTTAGTTCTTTGTGTCACAGATGACTTAGTTCTTTTGTGTCACAGATGACTTAGTTTTTTGTGTCACAGATGACTTAGTTCTTTGTGTCACAGATGACTTAGTTCTTTTGTGTCACAGATGACTTAGTTTTTTGTGTCACAGATGACTTAGTTCTTTGTGTCACAGATGACTTAGTTCTCTTGTGTCACAGATGACTTAGTTTTTTGTGTCACAGATGACTTAGTTCTTTGTGTCACAGATGACTTAGTTCTTTGTGTCACAGACAGCTGTGCTGAGGCGGCCATGCTATAGGGATCACGTGCTCCTTGTCAAGCTCAGAGCTTTTTCTTTACCTTTTGCTGGTTATGAAAGTGAAGAGGATTTGTGTCAGCTCTGTAGTAGTTGTTGTTTGTCTGCATAATGATGATGTTGCACTTGGGGTCAGTAAAGATCGGGGGAGAAATTGTCTGGGTTTGTGATCTCCCCTCATTATCCCCTTGTAGTTTCTGTGTTTGTTGGTTCTATGATGTGAAATAGATGTAATTGGTTCACTTCTTCACAATACAGCAGACTTTTAATTATTTTGTCATGAGGAATTTGTTTATAAACAGTTGAAAGACTGTAAATTGTGTAAACTTAAATAACAATAATAATAATTTTAGCACAGGACAAAATTTTAATAAGATTGTCAGTGCTCACAGATTGATATTCATTAGTTTCTCTTGTTAAATGTCTTTATTTTCTTTTGTTTTATAATTTTATTTGATACTGTTTTATTCTATTGTATTTTATGAAGCTGTTTTGGTGTTTTGCTATCTACTTGCAAGACTCTCAGTTACCTTATCTCCTGAAATGCAAGGATCTATTCTAGCAGTCAGGACCTGTTAAATCTTTCAGTCCTCACTCAGTTTGATCACCAGTATATGTGTAGACGTGTTCAGTCTCCTGTTACTGTCAGTGTGATGAGACAGTGATTTGCTATGGGCAGGTTCTAGCATTGAAACTGATTTGCTGTCTTATGATTATGATTGGTGAGTTGTTTGAGAATTACTAGGGACAGAGTTCAGGTACACAACCGAAGATGAAATAAGATGAGATAAAATACATTTGGTTGTCCTGAAGAGAAAATTCCTCACACAGTTGAAGAGATATGTAATATACATGTAGCATACAGGCACACTACATACATGTTAGAAAAATGCGAGCTCAAAAAAAAATGCAACTTGACAATAATACAATGTTGGCCAAATTGAATTTCCTTAGCATTTTCCAATAGTTCTTTCACTCAGTAAATGAGCCATGTTCTGGGAATATTCAGTTGATTGTAAAGTAGGAGCATAGTTTTCTCAAATTATGTTATTTTTCATATTGGTTGATTGTTGGTAAGACAGTTGTGGTGTAAAATTGTTCTTATACCTCATCTAATTATATGTATCTTCTTTGTCTGTAATTCACCAGGAGGTGAATTAATTTTGAAATCAATCATGAGCTCTTTGCTAAGGAGTCATTGGGGATATAAAAAAAAAAATCAAATGTGAATTTCAAAATTTTGTCATTGAATGTCCAGGAATGGATGATCATTTCAGTGTAAATGGTGTCAGTGAAAAGTACATAGTGTGTGCAGGGGACAGCATTAAAACATCTTTGCCATCTCAACTGTTTGATTGATGAAATTGAGTGGCAATAGAACAAAATCTGGGGTTGATAAAACTTACAAGATGTTTGAAAGTCAGAATTTAATTGACAAAATAGTCACAGCACCTGATTGTGCTGCTAAGAATTTTAATTTTTCAGTCAGTATTTTTTCAAAGGTAAGAGTTCCTGTAGAGATGATTGGCAGCAGTTATTGGCTCCTTGTCTCTGTCCTTACTGAGAGAGAAAATCTGATGCAGACATATCAGAACCAGGAAGGTTGAAGAATATCAGAATTTTTGTCTTGATGGCAAGTGATGACAAAGCACAGTTATCAGGTTTCATCGTTTTCTTTTGACAAAATATGTCGCAGATTGTTTCTGTAATGCACCTGCAGTGAGTGCATGACATATATATGTGTGTTGACATGAAGAATATGTCCTTCTCCAATTATTATGTTAGAGAGAAATGTTCTTTGTCTCCTTTTTATCGTGCACATTTTGTACACTTATAATGAATACCCCAAAGGAATGTCTAATGTTCTAGTTTGGCTTTCTCTTTCTCTCCCACTCTCTCAGCGGAGAAGCCTTTTACGGAGACAAGGATGACGACTTCATTTTTGAGGATTTTGCCCGTCTGCGTCTGAAAGGACATGAAGGAGACGACACAGAAGCCTGAGTGCTGTCCCACAGTTCAGCATCCGCAGACTCATTGGACACACCACCCCTCCCCCTTTCCCTCAACTCCTCATCTATGTCTCAAATATGGGCACAGACGGAGACGCAGACTCACTCATGGTTTCATCCGTCAGTTGATGTATTTTTGCATTTTAATTCTTGGTTTTTCCTGTTACGATGTCAAGAATGGATGTGGCAAGCGTGAGCGACAGTTGCAATCATCCTGTATGTATTTTACCTCACTTTGATGTCATAACTATAATGTTATTGGACTGTTTGTCATTTACGTTTTTACAGAATCTTGGAACGCAAGGGAAACAATTTGAGATGTTGGAGTAGGAAATGACATATATACATAGAGAGGACTAAAACTGCCAGAAAACTAACAGAGTTATCGGTGCAGACAGGTTCAGAGGCTGGTATTTAAGATAAGATGAAATTGGATAAGATGAGATAGAATAGCATAAGATGTACAGGTATGTTATATGTTCCAAAATAAAAGTCACTTCATAACAGAAGTATATTGTGTCATCTTCTTGAGAATGATATCATTGAGATTTGACGAATTCATTTGAATTATGACACTTCAAATGGAACAACAATGGTAGTGAAATCTTTGTGGATTGATGAACATATTTTATGGGAAGATGCAGTAACATTGGCAATTTTAGAAATGACCCAGAACTGAGTAATTTTATACATGATATAATATAGCAAACAAAAGAAAAATATTCTGCAATCATCACCATTATCTAAGGGGGAAAAAGTTAATACATTTGGGCACGAAATCGTGTTAGCTTTGTTTGAGGTCAGCCCTACTCTGTCACAGAGTCAGATGTTTAATCAGTGACCAGGACCATCACCAGAAAGTTTAGCATATTTTCACCTCATCTGTGGATGTTTACATCATAGAGTTGTCTCCTAACACTCCCTGCAGAAATGTTAGCATTGATGTTACAGGGTGAAACATTGCTTGTTATCTTTGATTGTTTACTGAAAGCATTGAATGTTATTATGCCCATCTTGTTGTTATTTGTTTGTTGTTTGTCAGCTGTTTGTTTTGTGAAGATTTGTTTGACTCAGAGATCTGTACTAGGGAATCTGAAACTATGAGATAAAATGTTCCAATTTATTATTTTGACTAGAGAACATCTGTCTCATCTTTGCAATTTTTAAATTGACAGGGGAGGGTGTGGCATACATTGCAGTCATTAATTGTCCATTTATATCAAAAAGTCTACGACTGGAGTAAAAGACTTGCCAAATGAAAATAAATATTTGTGCAAATACTAAGAGTATTTTTTTATACTTTTTTTTTTTTTATTTCCTAACTTTGATTAGTGGAAAATGCTACATTTAGAACATCAGTACTGATATAATTTTTAATTTCTTTTGTGTTTTGCTCTCTATTTTATTTTGTTTTGCGTTTTGCCTTGGTTGTATTTGTTTTCAGGTAGAATTAGACAATCTGTTCTGTCAAACAAGGCCTGGTCTGTCAACAAATCATAATTTTCCAGGAAGCTGAGAGCTTATGTGTCTCCTCTGGGTCTGTGAGGGGATAAAAATAGATTTTAAAGCCCATAGAGTCTGTTGTATATGGGGATAAGTGCTATATAAATGCTCGGTATTATTATTATGAATATATAGTACATGTATCCCCCGTCTACTACTCTGAAGATATAATGCATGTAGGTAATGGATGAGCTCAGATCACGGTACTTTCATATGGTCCTCTTCCACTTAGCAAAACTACATTGGACTACTGCATCTCACTATGCCCAATCAGCTTGAGAAATGTCCTGGTTTGTCTCAGCATTCCTTTCTAAGCCCTGAAGAATTCCACGCAAAAAAATTCATAAAGATCCATCATAATAGCGATTAATATACATAGTAATATCAGAATTCTGATTTGAGCCATTTTAAGATGTCAGTAGTAAAGTAATTGTACTGCTTTTGTAGCAGCGATGAATTGGTACAGAAAGGTACATAGCCATAATTTTGTGACATTATTGTATGTGAGAAAGAAGTAACAAGAGCCAGTCTGCAGTGTGAATGAAATGAAAAATCTCAGACGTCCCTGGTGTTCACTTAGCCTGAACCCGGTCCAAAGTTCTAGTCCAGGTTGGCAGTCGAGAACCGGTGGTCTCCGTCATTGGCTCAGCCTGTCACCCCTAACCCTCCAGAGCCCAATGTTACAGGTACAGACTGGATACCTGACATAGAGAGTAACAGTCTTTGCATTACTCTCTCAGTCGTACATGAGAAGCAGATTGTCAAACTTTCCAGCTGTCTTCATATACTGTCAGAATTAGTTATATATTATTGATAACTTTGTTACATATGCCAACAAGATCCACAATGACAGCATTTCCTGGAATTAGCTGGGCTCTGGGAGGTTGATGTGATGTCATTGCTGATTGATTTTGCCCTTGTTGTACTTTATTAAGTTATTATGCCAGTAGCTCATCAGTTTGTCACATCGCTAACATCGTGACTTATCTTTTGTTTATAGTCTTGAGAACATGGCAACAACAAATACTATCGAGTGTCATAAACTGACTGTCTGTGAGATATGCCGTTATGTCTGCTAGCTGAAATATTTGTTAAGTAATCATTTCTCTTCTGTTTTCTATTTTTTTTTATTCTTTTCATTTCATGTTCCTGGTTTCTTGTAGTGATGTCCCAATAGGAGCGTCGAGCACATGGCAGTATCCAAGAAACATGCAGCATCAGTTTCGTGTGTAACAACATGGTGGAAGAGTAGTAACATCTACATTTTGAATGTGCAGAATTCCAGAATTTTTTTTTTTTTTTTAAATTTTGTCTAGCTTCCTATTAGTTTGCTTAGTTTTGCTTTTGTTTTGTTTTTTGTTTTTCTTTTAATCAGTGTCAAGTCTGTTTCGATATCTTTGATGCTTCAAGTTGCAAAAAGAAAAGGTCCCTATCTGCCGTGCTTTCATTATTACAGTCCAGATTCTGTCGTTTCAAAAGGTTGGGTTTACCAAATGTTAGAATCTTTCACCTGTAGCTGCAGGCATGGAAAGTTTGCTGCTGTGATTTCCCTTTCTTTGACTCATCTGTAAGGAAGCTTATAGTACGAGAACATGCATGGAGGAGAATGAGGAGTTTGACTTTCCCTTGGCCTCCCAGAGATCATGAACGTGCCTGGCTACCATACCATGCGAATCATTATGGGAACCATCAGGCTGAGCTAGCAAACTGTTGTAGTCACCTGACAGTTACTTACCCACATTTTTTTTCTTAAAGATTTTGATGTAATAGTCTTTATTTTGCTTTGTTAATTCAGTACTATGTCAAAAGCATAAAAATGCCTCATAGTTTGTAACGAATCATTTGTGTCCATTTTCGCAAGACAGCTGACACTGACGTGGACCACAGTGAGAATATGTAATCCAGCACAGAGAATAAGAAAAATAAGTGTCCAGTTTGTTCGCTGTCCAGTTTTCCAGATTACAAAAATCCAGATCTGGTTTGTCACCAAGAAAAATTTGTCTCTATTTCTGACTGCATTAATTCCCATCTTACACCTCAGCCCATTTCCACTGAGTTATGTCAGACAACAGCTTTCAACTTCCTGCGGGCGTGTAGTTATAAGCCAGGGAAGCTGATGGTTCGGCACTGAGATTACATTATTTTGGGCCCAACTTTTTGAGCAGGATGAGGGAGAGGAATACCTTCAGCCACTGGAAATTACACGGTGTTGGGAGCAGAGCGAGGCACCGCATAGAAATTGTGCCACATCTTGGACAAGAGCAAAGAGGTGTGGGAGAATGTGGAGGAAAAAAAATCACGAGATCAAGAGGGCAAGTGATAATTACTATAACGATAACAAATGGTGATGAATAAGATAACGTGTATGTGATTGTCCATAAGGAAATACAATGTGACTGGCTCACAATTTTCAGAAAAGTGAAGATTAATAAAAATAAAAAAGATGCCAAAACTTGGCATAATTGAAGAAAAAAAAAAAAAGTCTTGTTTAGATAGACCCCCCCCCCCCCAGGAACTTAAAGTCTAGGGCGGAACATGTTATGCTCCAAGTGTTTGAAGAAGGAGAGAGGAAAGCAGCAAACTCTTTCAGTGCTGGAGCTGAAAACATGATAGGGTCATGCCAAGAGGATCAAAATCGACAATTTCTGTTCTAGATCCTCATAGTTCTCAAGCCAGGGGGAAAACAATCCCTGACAATCATGCCATTTCAGTTTCAGTTCCAATATCTGAAATGGATTGTCTTTTTTGCCCTTTTTTTTTTTTTTACAAACAAAATATGAATTAGCTTTAAGTTGTGTGCAGGTAACTGATTGTGTGCTGTCAAGTTGCAGAGGGGGCTTGTGGGAAGATATGCCTGTATTGAGATAATTGGTCCCCTTGACTAGTTAGCTACATCATTGCCAAAGTGACTGTCCAGTCATAGTTTGCTTGTCTTTGTTGAGTCTCTGTCGGACTGTCTGAGTTTTACTCACAGCTGAATGCATTGTCACCATTTCTGATATACATATTATATTATTATTATATATATAACATACATGTATGATATTTGAATGTATATGAGATATATATATATTATACACATATATATATATATACTTGTATGTCTATTGATGTATGTTCACTTACATGAAAATTGTCATCAACTTGGTTGTGTGATCTAATTGTCGGTAATTTCAAACTTTAGTTTACAAGCACCACCTACAAAGTGGATATACCGTACTGGCCTGTAGCCGTTGCTGGCTCTCCCAACTTTCACTTGTCACCCATTTGTTGGACCTTCAAAAGCCTAATGGTCTCAAGTGTCATCGCCATCGCTCTGCGACAACAGCACTGGTATCAAGTCTAGACACTTTCCTGTGAGAATTAGCTGGTTCCTGGATACTGATAGCATAGTAGTTTTTTTTCTTATTTTGTTGTGACTTTGGTCCCTTAGAAAATTTGGCTTTCAAGAACCTCTGTGGTCATTGCATTGTCCAGAAGTCCAGTTTGCCCTCGCTGACCAAGCTGTGCCTGGAAAGAGCCAAAGAATTGACTTGAAAAAAAAAAACCTCAAGCTGATAGATGTTGAGAGCTCAGATTGAAATAGATTGAAGAAATATTGTCTCAAATCTCAGTGATGTCATACAGTACTTGAGGTTCATCTCCTGGCTAGGATTGATAATAACCAAGATGCGTCATTGTGAAAGGAAGCCTTAGCTGTAAGTGCAAGTTCATCTAGCAAACAGTGGAAGATAAAGGGACAGAAAGACCAAGGTTTCCATTATGACTCTCTATCAGGTTAGGATTTTTTTTTTTTATATTTGAAATATGGCAGTTGTCAAGTTAAGGGCATGCCCTCCTAAAGTTGTGGTGACAGTTGGCAGTTTGTGTCAGTCGGTGTTGCTTTGACGTCAGTCACTCAGTTCTGTTCTCCCTGTCACCCGAAGACATCTCACAACCTGTGACTTATGTGTATATTTTGGTATTGAGTTGGCCAAAGGTAGACAGGTTCTCTGAGATGTTTACAGGCTACAAGTTGCGCTATTTCATTGTGAAGATGTGGCTTTCACTCCTACTGAACATGTTGCCAATAAAATATTTTTTACTATGACTTTGTGGTTTTCACTTAGCTGTCATTTGTTTGTTTAAATGTCACTAGAAATCACCTGTTATTGACTGTGTGACTTCAGTTTCTTTGTAAGTCTGAGAACTGCCTACCTAGTGATGTATATGGCTACAAAAATCTCCCTGTGAAATAAAATTAAAGAAAATAAAGATAGCTTGAGATTAGACATTTATGTAGTTTTCTTCATAAGGTCTAATCTTATGTCACAGCTCAGCATTGAGAAGTGAAATATAAGTTGAGGGTTAAAGATAGATGTAGGATTACCAGTCCAGTGCTGCACTTTCAAACATCACACAGGTTTATGAACCGACTGCGGAAGGTGCAGCCATTTTAGTCATAGTTTCATCAGAAAATGCAACATTTCAAAGTCCAAGTTCACTCACAGCAAGTGTATCTTCCACCTGGTGTAGGAAGGAAGGCAGGTCATCGATTACATGGTCACTGCTCTGTGATAATGGCATAAGTTTGTTTTTAGAACTTTTGAAATACAAGTGTTAAAAATGTTTATAGCACAGGTCATTGGGTAAGTTTTACTACAAGTGAATTGATATATACATGTATAATTCTAGCAGTGCATTTCTTGTTTTAAAGACATTATCTAATAACTTCATGCTCCGGAATGCCATTTGTGTTTTGGCGTAAGTCTGACTCAGTGAGCCAATATTATTGAATAATGATAGTATGGACGTATGTATATGTTGATATTATTGATAAGGCAGGATGTGAGCCAACATTTGCACCAAGTCCAGGGAAAAAAACATGAATTGCATTAAATTCTTGGAAACTGTTTGACAGACAGCGAGACAGTGGGTACCAGTCCCCTCATGTTTGTAGCTTAGCCATCTCCAAGTTGAGCATCCCATCTGTTCCGCCTGTTCGTGTCCTTGACTCCTAAGTTTGTGTCCATCAATTTGCCTTTAACTGTGATATCTGTCTGGTTTAGTTTGGCCTGTGAAGGATGTGGATGGCTTAGACATACAGAGACAGCTTGAAATCTTGACGGTTGACATTTGTTTCTATGTGGTTTTGTCAGACTGAATTTTATTAATGAGGTGTCATGAATTTTTAAAATTTTTTTTGCATTTTATGTTGTTGTTTTCTTCATTTACCTTTGATTTCTTTTATATAACTTGTTGTTGTTATTGTTTTGATGAATGTTGACGATGTAAAGGCAAGGAAGGAAGGACGGAAGGAGTTTTTCTTTAATATTTGATTTTAATCCATGGATTACATTTTTAAACCTATTATATCTGATGTTCAGACTGGTTTTGGTCAGATTTGGTGTATTTCATCTCCTCCTCAAGACTTACCACTCACACACTCTGTGTCTCTTTCTTTGATCAACTGTCCCGTTTCATCAGAGATATGAGCCTAGAGAAATACGAAGCCATGTCCATCTTTATTTCATTACCTGCTTTGTTCTATGTTGTCAAATTTTGATTTTTGTAATGCAGAACAAAGACAAATATGCATAATGCCATGCCCAGTCAGCTGTTTTGGATAGTCAGTCATCCCTTTGTTTGTTCTATGATCTGTTTTCATCATTGTCATTCATCTTCTTTTCCAGTAATGTTTGGAGAACTTTTTGGGGTCTTGTTTTATTCATGTTTTCATAGAGATGTAAATGAAGGACTGTTGATTCAGCTGAAAAGCAGATTTTCGTTTTCTTAATTTTTTTCTCCGTAGGCATTCACAGCTCATATGTGGTCAACTAAATTAAAATGTGAACGTATTTCAACAATTGGACAATTCTCACACACTGAACAAGAAGCTTTGTGCAATATATCTCTAAGCTGTGTAACGGATGTAGATTTTGTTTATCAATTTCCTCGTGTTGCTTCCCCCCTTTTTTTTTCTTTTTTTTTTTTTAGATAGTCATATTGCAGTTGTTGTTTTTTTCTGTTGAATTTTAGACTGCAGCCCTTCTGGTTACGAGTGAGGTATTTGATACAAGCTGTGGGAGGAAATTGACAATGTTCTTTTTAGGCAGTGGGGATTCAAACAGTCTTACAGTGACAGGAACTCCACATACAACAGTAGGGAACAAAATGGAGCACATTGGCATCATGTGCAATTCATTTCCTTTCAAGACAGTGATTTTTCATAAAATGAACTTTGGTCAGAGACCAACGTTAATGAGATATTGACAGGGATGTCAAACTTCCTACCTTAGAATTCCGACTTTTTGGTCGTTGCCAACTTTCCTGCTTTTGGCTGCTCAACTGCCGACTTGTGCTGAATCCAAAGCCAATCACGGTGTCATAATACATGTAATTTGCGATATTGATCCAGCACGATGACAGTTAAACTGGAGGTATAAAAGAACTCTGTTCATGCCTCAAACGATAATCGGACTGTTGACGGTTGTTTGAAGATCCAAATGTAAGTTCACAGGGCTTTATCCCTCACAACCGACAACATGCAGTCGGGCCGTCACGTGAGAGTTGTTGGTGAAAAATCAGCACAACTGAGTACTGACAACAAATAATGTGCTCGTGATCTTAAAAAGACTCTAAGTGTAAGAGGGCAGCTGTTAGTGGTCTAGATAAGAGGGCAGCTGTTCATGATCTACACTCGTAGATCTAGTCTTTTTCAGACTTTTTGTGAAAAGAGTTTGACATCTCTGTAATGGGCATAGAGAAATTTCTGTCACTGGTCTGGGGAACTAGTTGCTAAGAAAATTGTCACAAGCCTCTGCTCAAATCTGCTGCTACTTAAGCTAAATGAGTGATTGGATTTTGAGCAGAGTACTCAGACACAGCCAAGAAGTAGCAGTGGTACTGAAATGGAGCAAAGCAAGAAGGAAGAAAAGGTCGTTAATAGAAAATGTTTGTCTTACAAATATTGCAAGTCTGTGTGTAAAGACATCAGTGATAGTGAAGATCATCTTCAGTGTCCTCAAGTTTGGAATAATTCCAGACAGAAACTATGTACGTGAATTTTCATTCTAAAAGAACCAAGGGGTCAGTGTGCTCATTCACTTGCTCACGATACTTTGCACTGGAATCACTTGAACTCAAACTTAGGGTGAGGTTAGGTAGAAATCCAGGCTACATGTCCTCAACTTTGATTGTCTCCAGGCCCAACTTGTTATGTTTGGAACATAGCTCAGTGTTGTCAAATCCTATTCCCACAAGCGGAAGTTTTACCTGGCACTTGAAGGATAATATGTAAGCCTGTCTAAGGCAAAGCTCAAACCACATCAGCAGTTACGACATAAAAATCAAATTGAAACTACATGCTACAGTGACCTCATACCTTAACCACTGAACTTTATGTTGGATCATCAATTATTTTCCAGTCAGCTGAATTACATTATCATTTACTCAAGTTTTGTACAGTGTGCATATATCTGGTTTTCCCCACAGTGGAGAAACCCTCACATTTTGACCAGAATCAAGTTTTTGTTGAATATACTATTTGTCTGTATGTACAGGAAGCAATGGTAATCACAGCTGTTTTATTTCTCAAAAAGCAATCTTCATTAAGCTCCTCCCTCTCCCATCCTACTCAGTGTTTTGTCTTGATTTCATTTTTCTCTTTTCTCTTCCATATCAGGTCTTGGTTTTGTTTTATTTCTCCCAAATGATTCAGTTCTCATTTTTGGAGATTTCCACTATTGTACCACGTGTATTTCTACGAGGTTGTCATTTGGATATATTATGATATAAATATGTCTTGAGTTGATTTCACCAGTTTGTTTCTGTTTTGTTTGACTCATGCTGTATCTATGACAAGTCAATACTTACTACTAACTATCCACATCCCCAAGATTATCTGTTGTCTGGTCTATCTCGCTGTCCAATTTTAGTCCTCAGCTAGTGGTCTCAAATAAACTTTTGGTTAAAAAAAAAAATGCAGAGTTTGTTTTCTTTGTTTTTGTCTTCTGTTTCATCCTATAACTTGTCATCATT
Organism: Peronia verruculata; assembly: GCA_038406235.1. NCBI lineage: Eukaryota > Metazoa > Mollusca > Gastropoda > Systellommatophora > Onchidiidae > Peronia > Peronia verruculata. Next base: position 11,938 of record JBCAUA010650484.1, read on the forward strand.
TTGTCATAGTTAATATCTCCAAACTTTTACAGGATGTTACACATTTCCTCCACTCTGTCCCCACCGACTGTCCACTAACTATAATTGGCCATCTTGTTCACACCTGTCTGGTTTGGGGAAAGCTCACAAACTTCTGAAGTGAGATTCAAACACACTTTTCATTTGGGAGTACCGTACCAGCAACCCCACCATCAGTGGGATGTCTCCTATGGAATGCCACTCTCGACGTTCCAGGGATAGCATCTCTTCTCTCTCTACTCGCTCCTGTCTTCTATCGTCTCTTTTTCTTGACATGTAAACATATCTTACTGTATTTGGCACAATATAGCCCTGATCATGCTGATGTGCCGTTAAATCCCAACACAAACAAACCAACCATATCATCAAAACTTTCGACCTCATCTTCCTTAACAGCAGATCACCCACTACACTTTGGGTTTCACCTTATGCACTGATAGATTCTCTAAACAAAAAGAAGACTATATATTAGATTTAATCAGGAAAATGGTTGCGTTGACTTCAGGCATTTTACTTCAGTCCTGATTCAGGTATACTTGGACAGAATCATGGCAAATGCAATTAGAGAAAAAGAAAGGGGGGGAGGGAGAGGATAGCACTAGAGAGACCATTGAGAACACAAAGCTAAAAAAGGGGAGGAGGTGGTAGGAGCTCAGCACAAAAAAAAAAAAAAACAGGAAAGATGACAAGATTTCAAGCGAATTCAAAATAATGGTGGTGGCAAGATCGTGGAACATATAAGAATAAGGGGTGGCAGGGTGCTGACATGCAAGGTATTCAAATGAAGAAAAAGGGGGTGATAGGATGCTGAAAAGTACAAGGAATTCCAAAGAAGAAAAACAGGGGTGGCAGGATGCCGAAAGTCAAACCAAGAAGAAGGGGTGTCAGGATCACAAAGAACAGAGTCAAGTCTGTGAGTTGTACTCACCTGTGCTGTCTCTGTCAGATGGCAAAGTGAGTAAAACTCACAAATGGTGAGAAGTATTCACAAATCAAAGGCATACTGAGGCTTCTTGTCAATGAGTTTTATTGTGCCTGGTGAATTGTGTTCCCTAGAGAGTATTTTTGGGGTACGAGTTGTGGTCACTTGATAATGAACTCTTCCATTTAACAGGGGTTTCAGGTCTCTCTATTCCCTTGATTAATCAAGTGTCTGCTTAGATTTTTCCACTATAAACAAAGGGGTGTCAGATCTCATCATGAGAACAACAATGTACTAAAAGGGAATTACCAATGTATTTGCTCCTTTCAAGGGTGAACTGCATTTATTTGTGACTTCATGTCAAGGCCGCCTGTCTGGGTAATATCACTGTTGCCTTCTTCTACAGTGTATTTATTGTACAAGTAGTGTCACTATTGAATGAAAGAGAACTGTTATAACATGTGTTTCCTTCATCCTTAGGTGAATATTACACCTGTAGGTGTTTCAGTTCATTTCTAGCAAACTGTAAGGAAATTTTGTTGACATTGGTGGTTGTCTAGTTGTTTGTCTTCTACTGTGAAGTAGCAAATGCATACTTTCGCTTGTACTGTGTTTCTATCAACATGCGGCACTTTTTCGTTCGTTCCCACCCCTACGTATTTGGTCTACATGTTGGCGTTAGGGTGGACTTGCACTCGTCGAGGGTCTCATACATGTTAGCATTAGGGAGGACTGTCACCCGCTCGTCTACATGTTAGCATTAGGGTGGACTTGCGCTGGTCAAGGGTCCCAGCAGGTTAAGCCAGCGGGGTTGTTCTATTATTTGGTATTAGAATAAATAGGCCTATATTAAAGTGGGAGTGGGAACAAACGAAAAAGCGCCTAACATTCAAGGTGATAAAAAAAAAAAAAAAATTCCTTTCCAGTGAGACAGAACAAATCTTTTGAGTTTCTTTAGAATGTTCAGATGCTTTTTGAAATTTAGTCTTTACAAGCGCTACTGATTATTACGCTTTTTTGTTTGCATTCTCTGATTTTTATTCAAACCAACTAGCAGGAGAATCCTCTGCAATAACTGCCGCACTGCTTATATACAGCGGATTAGATTAGTGATGCCAAGCTCACTACCAACTTCTTGAGGTTAGTGTTTAAGGGGTGACTATCGAGAAGAAATACTCTGACAAATGGGGTGGGTTGGGGTGAGGGGTGACAGCATTAAGCTCTGGACTCAGGGAAAGGAAAACTTCAACCTCAAAAGTAAGGGCTGGGTAATGTAGCAGACTTTGTTAAATTACATTCTGAGACAGCTTATCATTCCTTTGTGTTCTGTTGTCTCAGTACACCTCTGGTTCAGTGTATCAAGATTCACACTGTCTGCTTGATCTTGATAGGGATGGACAACTTTGTGCTGTGCTAACATCCTCTCATCACTGATGAGTGTGTCAATCAACCTTGGCAGTCAAACTGCATTATATGCCACTACCTGCATGGAAATAAGACCATTTTCCTACAAAAATGAACTTAATCTTGAGATTGTGCTAGTTCACTTGATGAGCACTGGTCAGTGAAAGGCATGACACTCCCAAGAAATAAACATTATGATAGAACATTAAAGAGACAGGTGGAAGAAGTTGCAATTGAGAACCAAAATAATTTATTTCATTCATCATCAACATGTTCAATATTGTCCATGTACATGTATCACTTTTGCAAGATCAAGTTGATTTCAACCAATGGGCACAATAGAACAAGAAATGTCAGGTAAAAATGAGATATCAACATTGTATGAGGTGGATTGTATGTGCAAAGTATGTACAATATTCACAATTGAGGTTTGCAAAAATATGAGATATATATAATAGTCATAATATATTTTCACAATTGCAAACAGAACACCTCATAACAATCAAGACTGGTTCAGTTACATTGATCAACAGAGTAATATCAACTTGATCTAGACACGTCTCACGACTACACAGGCTCTCTCTCTCTCTCTCCCATGCATGCACTGGAGCGCAGGAAACACTGGACGGAACCACCGACATGTGCCTGCATCAATCACTCAATCACAGTCCCTCTACTCCACCTCCCAATCTTTCCAAAAGCTGACTTCCAGCCTGAACTTTGTTCATCACTATTTCTCTTTTTCATTGACGCCACTGACGCCAAAATTCTTGCTACACAATCAACAATTGCAGTTAAAATGACAAATTGGGATCTGAATTATTTCCCCTCCTCAAAAAAAAAAAAAAAAACACATCCAAACAAACCCAATTTCTGCTACTGAATTCTGCACTGTAAACAAAAAAAAATTTCATAAACGAGAGAGAAAGAGAAGACAAAAGCAGCAGCATAAAAAAAGAATTGAATAGAAAAGATCTAACAGGATACTCAGCTCCTTCTGGTGATAAGATTTCATGGTGGTAACAATAATTCTGTATGTCAACAAATGACAATCAGTTGAAAGACCAATACAGAACATAGCTTAATATCTGGTAACCTAACACAACTCCTTCACAGTGGCTTACTGAACAATTATGTGTCACTGGCACATGCAGTCATAAAATTCTATTACAATCCTAATTTTCATCAGTTTATAAGACAAACATTTGCACAGAATAACAAGCGTACAATGCTCAAACTTTCAGCAAAGTCATACGTCATAATCACAAATTTTGCCTGACATTTTTACAAAAATTCTCTTTCCATTCACTTAGCAATAAATTTCTCAAAGTAGCCGAAATGTTAGTCTTGACAGCCATGAGCTGATAACAAATACTACATTGCATATTCCCTAGTTTCTCAAATTCTCAGTTCCCAGAACAAATCAGTTGTTTTGCTACCATACTTATTTCATTAGAAACAAAATCTATCAGCCTAATTCATAGCTAACATCTGACACTGGGAAGCTCAGTTTTAGGGAAGGATTGTTTTAGCAGGACAAATATGTCCATCTTTTCATCTGCCCCAACTAGAATGTTCCACATACCCATAGTTCTGTACAGTCTATCATTCAGTGTCAATGTTATCTCTACTGGTCACTGGCATCCATTCGTAATGTCAAACACATCAGGGATGTCAAACTGTTGTCGTGCTTGCCAGAAGTTATTGTTTTGCAAGAAGTTTTCAAGTTTTCACAAGATCCCAGGATAGGACTAGAAAATCATGCAACGATCCCACAGGCAGTGCCGTTATCATAAACATCAAACGTAATTAGATCTAGCTTAGATCTATTTCCTAGATCTAGAGTTCTATATCACAAACAGCTGCGCTCTTACACTAGTCAGTCTAAGATCATCGGCACATTATTTGTTACTGTCAGTACTCTAATGTGCTGATTTTCTAACAACAACTCTCACGAGACCACTGGACGGCATGTTGTCAGGTGTGAGGAGTTAAATGCTACAAGCTTCCATCTCGATCTTCAAACAGCTGCCGATTGTCCAACCATCATGTGAGATAGGAGGGTGACTCTTTCATACTTCCGGTTTCACTGTCATCGTGTGAAATTTGTATTGCAATTATTATTATTTTTTTTTTAAACACAATTTTCTTGTGAGTTCAGTGAAAGTCGGTAGTTGGTCTGCCAAAAGTGTGAAAGAGGCCAACAAACAAAAAGTCAGAGTTCCAACTAAGTCAGCAGTTTGACATCCCTGACACACGTACACACTGTCATTTCATCCAAACCTTACACACATTGAAATACTTGGGAAATATAATAAATCACTCTCAAATGGTTTCAAACAGCTATCAGACCATCTGACAAAAACAAGACAACTCAAACCATGTCAGCCCCAACCAAAAAAAAAATTCCTGGAGAGGAGGAATACAAACAGTGTTAGTGTTGCTCAGATTCAGGTTTTGATAAAATCTATGTTTTTTTCTCTTAACTCGTGGAGAACCCATGGTCTTCATAGATTTCTTTAAAAACTATGGGTTTGTATTTTGATGATAACACTGAGCATTACTAAAAGAAAATATGTCAATGTGTCAAACCGACAATTTGGATCAAACACCCTCACGAATTTACTATTCACATATTATTGCATTTTCGGAATAACATAGAACATAAAAAGCTTTTTGCAGGTTTATGTAAGCAGAAACAAATCTTCATGCAACAATTTTGCGTACAAAATTTCAGGTGGATCCATTCAGCAGTTTTTGAATCCATAGGCCTTTTATGAGTTCTGTTGTAGATTTATAGTATAGATATGCCCTGGATAGATATCTATGAAACCTAACTTTGATTTTGCAAATATCTATAATAGTATTTTAAGGGGGGGGGGGGGGGGGGAACCCTGGAATAAGGC
>JBCAUA010650484.1:17197-30833 GCA_038406235.1 Peronia verruculata
CACTCAAACAAGACAACACAGAGCTACCTTTGTAAATATGGCAGTGGATATTTTTTAATTATTTTTTTTTTTTTAAATTCACATAGTGCCACATGCATTTCCATTTCTCATCTGATATGAAGAATGTCAGGCCCAAGTCTACTGACTGACCCTATCACTGATGGGCATTTGTGCGTACAAGTCTCTAAAACATCAGCAACAGTGCAGGGGAACATTAGAGAACCCACGTTTCTACGACTAGGCCTCAGGGCAGAGCGATACTGGAAGTTTTTGGACTGTTTCACTTTCCGTGATATGGCCGACATAGGAGAACCCATAGTGGTCTGTGCTGTTGATGCAAAATCCTGAGGATGTTTTCGTTTTTGTTTTTTTTTTCACCCCACGAGCAAAAATTCAATGATAAGTAAGTGCTTTTAAGAATCAAGACCCATTTCTTAAACTTCACAGTCATTTTATAGGCTTAGGCACAATATTTATCACTGAAAACTATTTCCCACCTCAGGTCATTTGTTTCAGATTCTTACGTGACGTAGAAAGCCAGTCAATAGTTCCCAAAACAAGAAAAATGACTGACCACGTAGCTACTTTGAGTTCTCAATTCATAATTTCTTACTCAATTAATAAGAATAATTTGAATCATGACATCCATAGACTTGTGCATACAATGTTTCATTTCACTAACAAGTATAATTTCATTCATAACAGTGCAGCAATACTATAAATACTGCAGGATCAAGGTATTTAATTTACTGGCAGTGGTCATCATGACCCAGTTTCACTTATGAGTTAATCTGCTGTGGGGAAAATAAAGGAATGGGAGTGGACCCACTGTTCAAGAGTCACGCCAGGCAGTAGCTTTTCTGTACCTTTTTCATGAAATCTGTGGTCAGCATCCCTTGTCAAATTCGTGCCTGTGCCTGCCTTTCACAAGTACACGCTGAAATTGGGAGAACACAAAATCGCATTTTCCTGCCCTGAGTAGCATCCCCTCCATGCTACTACGGCATAACATGTTGCCACAGATGGTTGAAACGCGGGTTCTCTATTATCACCTATTATCTCAGACAGTAGATTTTGTCTTTGGTTTGGAAGCAACCAAAAATCCTGAATCAGTTTAGTTACATGGTAAACTGATGCTGTCTGCGAAAACAATGGATGTCATCATTCATTACAAAAAAAAAAAAACAGGAGGGGAAAATAACAGAACATGCGCTCTACAGTAAATACTGACAAATGACAACATCAGCGTTATACCATCACGCTCTCACACACACATTTGTTTGTTTGCATCCACTCTCTCCTGTGGCCTGTGCTACGTTCTCTCCTTTTTCTTGATGGGTCTTTTGCTCATATGTTTATTGACAATCTCCTGGATGCGGGGCTTGTGGTCCAGGGTTCGAATCATGGCTGCCCTGGCTTCACTCAGCTGATTCTGGATCAGCTGACATCTCTGGATATTTGCCTGTGGAAAAACGTAGCCAATCACCATCAGGTACAATTTGTCAATACATGTATCATTAATTCACAGTTTTCTTAACTCTAGAGATGTTAGATGAAATGACCGAATGTCATCATTTCCACTTATACTAAAATTGCGATACACAACAGGTGCCATGTTAGTAATTCATATGAATTTGGAAAATAATTCAAATACAAAGCAAACTGTGTAAGTTTTTAACCAGAACCACCCCCTGACACTTAGAGGCCATATGACTGATATTCTGTTTTAACTGACTGATGTTTGTTGTTTTTTTTTCATTGCAATTCATTATTTCATACAGCCAAGCAGTAACTATGGCAGACAGAGAACTGGCTTTCTTGTCTACTTTCTGCTATGTCCTTTCTTGGATTACAATTTGCCAGCATTTAAGAAAAATGACACAACAATTTCTCTTGTGTAATACAAGCAGCTGTGGCTCTGAAACTGAACAGGCCATTTTTTTTTCCTACAGTAAACTTGTCCCAGACTCTGGTTAAATGACTCTGATCTCACAGGGAGATTCATGAAGAAAATACAATTTTTACTGAGCATGGATTTACAGGAGTTTGCTTTCAAAGCGAATATCTTGATCCTTAACTATCAGAGCTAAATTGAGGAGCATCTCCCCAAAACTGAGTATTTAAAGTGTCGTTAAATTTTAAGTTATACACCTTCCTGATTGCCCATTATGAACACCAGTGTCTAAAATGCAGAGTTCATACATAAGTATGTTTACCACCTATAACAGTTGTATAAAATAAGATAGTTTTTTCAAAATGTGGTATTTACCCTAAACAGAGTCAACGAACTTGGTATTTTCATGCCGAGTATGCTCGGTGCTACTACTTCCCTTGTGAATACCTAGTGTTGAGTACTCCCTATTTGAACTGACAATCATGGTTTCACAAGAGCAAAGGAACATTACGTTTTGCTTTTACTTGATGGATTTGTGAAAATGTGCCTTTTTGATGTTTAAAACAGTATTTGGAAAAATTCTATAAAAATTTATATAAGACTACTTTTTAGATTTTGCTTGTCTACATGTTAAATATCCCACAAAGGATAATCAGAATAAATTGTTGGATACAAGTAGTTTCAGGCATGCAAGATAGAGAATCCACTTAAAAAAGTGTTACAGCATTTTAGATCATACTTCTAAAATGTAACATACTAAAATAATCAAGTGATAAAAGTCAGTTTAACCCAATATCCCATACAGAACCGCCAATATCCTCTGCTTGTCAGCACTCATTCATTTCCGCATGTGCCTAATTACATGTATTCCGCATGTGCCTAATTACATGTACGTCCATTTTCGATGGCTCATAGAGGCTTTCATAGAAACAGGATTGAGCAGCAAATAGAACCACTAGTGAGACCCTAACCAGATCATGTGATAGGTTTTTCAAAATGGCGCCACTCTGCGCAAATTTCAAGTGTGTAGCTTGAACTGTTATTTCACAGTAAATGTTTTAAGTTCGCTGTATATTTTTAGACACTGATACTGAAATTGTTTCACGAGGCTACTAGAGCTCTGTATGACGTTGATTTGTATGGAACTGAGTTGCCCACAACCTCCAGTGATAATTGCAATGGTGTTTTTACTGCAAAAACAGCATATGGACAGTTTTTCAATGTACTCTAGAAAATTGTAAGGAGTAATAGTGGCAGTTGTCATGGTTAAGGAAGTCGGGCTGGGTAAGTTTTAAACTGAGTGGTAATGGGTTGAAAATCGGTAGTTTCTTCCACAGATAAATTTCAAATGTTCACCAAATATTTTCATTACAAGTCTCACCCAATCTTACAAATGAAATAAATTAAAATCCCTTCTAATCTCTTCATCTTTCAAATTACAAATCACGATTTTAGCAGGATAAACTCAGCATTTCACAAAACAAAATGTGCATATAACATAGTGTGGTTTACAGTACAGCATCTATTACCCTGTATGGCGATAGATTATAGCTCTTGCCAATAAAAATAAAAGGAGGCTTGTGCAGTGAATGGCACTAACAATTTAATTCATGATGGATGTCACTGTTTAAATTTCCATTTTTGTGCTCTGTTTTTTTTTCCCCAAAAGACTGGAAATCTATCAACTGAAAGGTTTTTTTTTTGGTTGTTTTTTCAAAACGGGGATTTTGTTTTTTTTTTCAACTTACCCAGTTTTGGAAAAACCGAAAAGTAATAATGGAATAAATAACAAAAATAATGATTGATTTTTAATGTTTGCCTTCAAAATTTTCTATTGGCACAATTAATCAAATGATATTAAGGTTTTTCAGAAAATAGAAATTCTAACTTCATTATATGAAAATCCCATTTTCTCTAAAAAATGAAAAAAGCAAATACTCAGTTTTGGAAAAACGCTCTTCAATTATTCTCACACAAAAGTGAAGAGAACTCGCATTTCTTTCCATTGGCACAAATAACAGAACAACATGGTGACATTTACTTACTTGAGACATCTCATGAATTTTGACTGCCTCTTCACTGTTGATTTTGTGTGTGGGAATTAGAGCTAATGCTGCCTGGACCTCTCCAAACTGATCTTGCATATCCTTCTCCACCTCCATCTGGTACACAGGGAGACAAAAATGCCAGTCAGATCCGTCAGCATCACATGAAAAATTGTGCGTCAGCATCACATGAAAAATTGTGCTTATGGGAGCCTAAAACAGAGAACCTATCTGCTGACATTATCTATATTATACAATTGTAAGAAACCCACAATAGGCTTATGCACTCAAAAACTGCTCAATGGATCCACCTGAAATCTGGCACACAACATTGGTGCATATGGATCTGTGTTTCTATGTACATAAACCCGGAAAAAGCTTATTATCTTTGATGTTATTTAAAAAATGTGATAGCAATTGGATAATGAACTCGCAAAGCTGCTTGATCCGAATTGTACATTCGATAGTATGACGCATTCAAAAAGTGTTTTTCTTTAAATGACATTCAGTTTAATCAACCAAAACATCGATATCAAGGTGCGCACGCTTTTCCATACACTTCAAGTCGCAATCCTTAAAAATACAAAAATCTTCCGTGGGAGCCGTAGATTCTCTTCTAGTATTATTATAAATTCTCACTAAATTCTCACTTCCTTCCCTTTATATCTCTTTTTTTTTTTTTGTTCAAACTGTCCTACAATTTATTCTCTTTTTTTTTTATTTTTTATTTTATCTCCTTGTGTTTGGATCACAAAACCTGCATTTCACAGAGAATAAGCACTTTTCAGGTTTCAAGAATGAAGCTGTAATTGCATTAACCCCCAAAAACTCACCAATTCTTCCAGCTGAGATGCCGAAAAGTACAATTTCCAACCATTGACTTTTTGCATAATTCCTCGTTGATTTGAAAGCTCATTGACTGTTGGTCGCCTCTCTTCTGAAAATAAATATGAAACAAACTCAAGATATAGGTAATGGAGCTCATTCAATTTCAAATATCCCAATAAATACAAAAGAATCTTTGTTTCTTTTAGTTGGGGTTCACACTCCCTAGATGCCTTAAAATTCAAGGACTTTTCAAGGACTTAAGGACTGTTTATAAGGACTTCATGAGGCCGAATATCTTCAAACGCACATAGATGTTTATGCGTGTGTAATGATAATATTTGCTGAACAGACTTACACGTAGGCTTATACATGAACAATAGATGGCATTGCAGATCTTACGCTGGATCTGTGCTCTTACTGATGCTGGAACTCACTCTGCACAACACACAAGTACTTGTAATTAACAGGTTAGATGAGAGTCAGTCCGTGTTTAGAGCCGAACCCATTCAGCTCAATGAGTGACTAATTGTAAAAAAAAAAAAAAAAAAGCCCCCTACAGGCATCTTACAATTACTCTTATAGTGATGAATATAAATGAAGATTCAAGATTTCATTTAAAAGGCATGAACTGTGCATAGTTAGTTAGTTATTTTTATCATTGTTTTCTTTTCTAATCTGTGTGTAACTCTATGGGTGCAGTAGTGTGTTGCAACATTTGCACTGGGTATACAATTTAAATACATCTGTACTGTCACAATCCTATGAATTCAGAATGACCCTAATCTGACATGCACAGATCTACATGAGAAAACTAACTCTGAAAATTGCATCAGCCTAAATCTAACTCATCTTTCAGTTACTTAGTACATCGGGTAAGGAGAGGTTTTGGTATAATTCATTTAAAATGCAGCTGGCTTTTACGCTTTACAATTCATTAAATCTTAGTGCAACTGGTCTAGATCTAATTCAATTTGTTACTGGCTCATCTACATCAAAATTACTTTTTTTTTTTTTTTGGTCTTTTAATATATGTAGACAATATATTTTCGAGTAGGTCTAGATCTAGATTTTCTAGATCTTGAACTACAGGTTAAAAAAAAACAACAACAAAAAAAAAAAAAAAGGCAGCACAAAGGTTGCATAATACTAGTAAGTACATCTAGATCTAGCCTACGTAAGATTAAGAAGATTACATTATTACAAGACGACCGGATGATGGCGCGACCTTATTATTTCTATACATAAAAGCTCTCTTAGATTTACTCGACCTAGATCAATTTCTTTCTCTTACTAGATCTACAATCCGCAGATCTCCGCGGAATGCTGAGCCAAAGATCTCGACGGGATCTCAGTCCTACTGACTTAATTCAGATCATTTTCTTTTTCTGTTCGTATCGCTACTCATGATAGGATTGTCAAGTGATAGCCTTTTACAGTTAACAAACAGCATACAGCCCCTGGACTTAAAGCGATACAAGATCCTAGCACAAATCAACATTGCCGTTGCCCATTCGTATCTTCATTCCAGGCATGCGCACAAGACAATAGTACTTTCGTTTTCATTTTCTTCGTTCCGCAAATGTACTGAAGCCAGATGTCGGGAGCCAGCAAGACCTTTCTTACCATCAAAAGTTCATTTTTTCCGCTTAAATACAAAGTCTGAAATTTCCTGACTAATAATTTGATCCAATGCCCCGCGATATCCATCGGAATTACGACTAAAACTGGCCCCGTCAAATCGCACTGGACCTGCAGGCCCAGACTCGGCTAGATCCACAGTGAATGAAACAAAGAAAATTACTGACATCCGGGCATCTTTAATAGGAAACGAACTTACGGCAAATGTAAGATACGGAGTTGCTGTCGGGCGCGTTCAGAAGGCGGAAAAGAAAAAAAAAATTTCTTTTTAAATAAAGCCCTATTCTAATGATCGGTCACTGAACAAAACTGACCACCAGTGCAAAAATATAAGGACTTTTCAAGGATTTTGGCAACAATTTCGAAACTCAAGGACTTTCAAGGCCTTGAATTTTTCCCTCAAAATTCAAGCACTTTCAAGGACTTTCACGGACCTTATGAAGCCTGTTTAGATGAGGGCAGTTCACAAATCAAAACCTTCTGGTGTAAGACACTAGTCTATAGTTCTATCCTGAATTTATCTGCCCCCTGGGTGGCCATTTTTTGTTAATCCATAAAAACTAAGTGTTAAAATCACATTTTCCAAATATCTTAGAACAAAAAATCTAAGATTTCAAAAAAAAAAAAAAAAATATCAGTGAGGAAAAAAAAATCAGAATAAATAAATAAAACAAATAAATCAACACAAAAAATGCATTAAAAAACAGAAATATACACACATACAAGTAGAAGATAAAATAACTCCAACCTTTGGGTTTAACGTCAGTGTATCTTGTGAAATGGTTATTGCGTGTCTTGTTGTTTACCACCTCAGGTTGGAGGAGGACATAGGTTGGCTTGGGTTTGTTCAGCACCCACCTCACACCTTCATCATCTGTATACTCTGAAAGTAACACAACTACAGGAAATGTAGAGAGGCCTGGACAAACTCAGACGCTGGCATGGCATGTATACAACAATAAACTGAAGGCAACATTTATGTTGTTATGGAAATGCAAACAATATTAGGTGATCAGACTCAAGTTTTCTGATATCGGAGGGTTGTTTTTATTACAATCTCATTGAAAACAGATGTTTTTGTTGTTTTGTTTTATTTTACATTTCACTTCTTTTTGTAGAACACTGAAGAAAAGGACCACATAAGGCTGCATATCAAATGGCCAGGTGCATAAGAAAAAAAATAAATAAATAAAAAAAATGACACTGCTATGGATCCACTCCCTTTTTAGTTGTCATAGGGAACCATTGTTGGCCAGCTTTGCCAGACACAAAGGGTGTGTAACGAGCAGTGTAAAAAAAAAAAATTAAAAATCACTTTTGAACAACTGATTGCAAAAAAAAAAAAAAAAGTTTCCTGAAATTATTAAGACAGGATGAAAATGTATTCTTTACATCACTAATTTGTTGGAATTTTTCGTGATGTGAAAAAGCAGGTGAAAGAAAATAAGATTTCAAATTTTTCATGCATAGAGTAACAAGCATCAATGGAAGGAAAAGGATATGAGTGTGCTTTACATTAGTGAACATGTTCATTTCACTACCACTCTTTCAGTTCCCAGATATCAGGGATGTCAATAAGTCTACATGAAAAAGTAGGAAAAGTTCAGGCATTCTTTAGCAACACATAAAACTGAAGTATGTAGATGATAAATAATACCGGATTTGGGGCCAACAAAGAAATTACTGACAGTCAAAAAGTAGGAAATACTAAAGTAGGAAATTTGACATCCTTGAGATATTCATGTTCAAAGTTACCCATGTGGGACTACGATCAAAAGTTCAATTTGCTCAGTGAGGCCCTGTTTCACATAAGACTTTTTTCATCCAGGTAGACGATATATTCTTCCCCTCACTCTATGATAATAACATAAACTGCACTTGTGCCAAAAAAATGCAACAGGTCCCATGGCATTTCCCGAGCATAAGAGCTATCATAACTGTGCATAGATTCAATAGAGATCGTTGTGCTCAGTCCTATTACTTCCCTTTAACGAACAAAACAGGTATTGAATAAGAAGGGCAGAGAGGGGGAAAAAAACAACACTTTTGCGCCTTTTCTTGAAACATACACCATGAAAAATTTTTTTTTAAAATTACTGTATAAAGAGGAGGTTTTTCTTCTTATTTTTATAATTTTAACATTATTTTTGATGATCAGCATTTCGCATGACAAGAACTAAAAGGATTTGTTCATGTTTACACTGTTTGCTCGACCCTCCTCTTTAGTCTGGCAAAGGGAATAGGACTGGTCAATGATCTCCCATTACACGACGCCCTCTTTTCGGAGGGGCAGATAATCTGTGAAATGATCTCCCACCCACTGTATAATTTATTGAATGACTTGTGCTAAAAACCAGTCCATCTTAATTTCTCAAGTATTAAAAATGAATGTGCCATTATAGTAGAACAGTGACATGTTCTATCTTTTTCTCTCTCTCTCTCTCTCTCTTTTTTTTTTTTTGGTTCGCCACTTCCTAGAGTTCAAACACTGACACCGTGCCGTACCTCCCCGGATTTCCCTCTCCTTGTGTTTGTGGTCTTTGACTGAATCCTCTCTCTGACGGTGACTGCTGTTTTCCACCTCCTCTTCTGATGATGACATGTTGTCCTTCAGTTCCTCATTTGCATGTCTAAGGGGAGAAGGATATCTATTTTTCAGCATGGAAAGTCGACTGTGTTCTACCTCAAAACAACAATCTTGCCCACGAGCCAAATTCCTCTTGCCAACAAACAAAAAGCATATCGACAGGATTTGGCAGGTGAGCAAAATGACTCGAGCCTCTCCCTCTAAAAAACTATTCTAAATCTAAAAAAAAAAAAAAAAAAATCATAAATCAAATTTTCAAAAAGTGATTGTCGTCTAACAGAATTACACACACTGCTAACTTCTTCCATGTCAATCAAATCATTCAGGAGTGGAAAACTAATTGTATATAGATGGAAACTACTGTAGTAATTAATAACAAGTAAAGGAGCATTTGAGAAATGTTTTTTTTTAATGGGTTACAAATCAGCCGCCCTTCAAGCTCCTAAATTATATTTTAAGAAAAAAGTTCCTACATTAAGACTTAAAGAAATTCCATTTGATGACAGTCGTTTCATAATTCCTTCATCATTTTTGCCATAATTATGATGGAAATTCATTTATTCAAAGAAAAGGATAAGTATCACAGTCTATTTTCCTTGCAAAATATTTTAACACATTATCAGTGGGTAGTAAAAGATAGTTAAACAGCATATATGGAAACAGTGCAATATTTAAAAAGTTAACTTTGCCATCCAACGAATTTATTGCTATTCACGGAATAAGAATATAATGGGACATTGCTGTCCTCAATTCTATTATGTCCCTTTACCAGACAAAAGAGGGATTGAACAAGCAGTGTAAAGAGGGAAAAAAATCACTTTTGCGCCCTTAGTTTGAAACATAAACCATGAAAAATGTCCCAAAAAAAATATCATGCAAAGAGACTTCTTATTGTGATAATTTTATCCAATTTTTGGGTGATCAATCTTTGGAATGACATGAAAGTAAAGGAATTTTTCTTCTTTACACTGCTTGCTCAACACCTCTAACATCTGGCAAAGGGAAGTATTACGGCTGGTCAAAATGATCTCCCCTTACCAAAGTCCCTCTTTTGGAAGGAGGAGATAATCTGCGAAACAATCTCCCATTGATCAAACCAGAAATGCACTGACAACACTGTAACAATGGCATAGACAAAGTCTCAGAACCCAGACAACACATCCAACATGCAATACTCACAACAGTTGTTTTCTGGCTCGTTTTCTAGGAGAGGCTTCTGAAAGACTTCCTGTGTGGCTGACAGCTGGAGAGGCTGGGATGTTGTTCACAGTGGATGCGGATGAGGTTGGGCCTGTGAAAAAATCAAAGGACATTTTTCTTAGCCAGCGAAAACTACACTGACCTCCTTAATCCACTACTGATAATAATCCCCAACCCTAAAGCCGTGACCCAAACTGTGGGATATCTTGATGCTCAGGATCGAATCTATTTTTGAAAGCATGGCATTTTAACCTTGAGGGTAATTCATAGTGACCTCATCACTAGACTATTCCACAACTCTATCTCTTGCCTTGTATAAAAAGCCTTTATTCTACTGGATCAGCTGTTTGATAATTCCAAGGCTAACTATCAGAATAACCTATGACTGCTAATTTTAGTTCACTAAAGGTAGAATTAAAGTCAGGTACTATCATGAGCTATTGCGGAGTTTGGTCAGTCGTTATGTACATTACTGCTGCATTGTAGTTGCAATAATTTTTGACATTTCAAGACAAATCCCTTATTACCAGAGACGTCAAAGTTGTTATCATGAAAAAGTCCGAAAAATCTTGCCCCTTCATATTTTATTAGGTCAGTCTGCACTCATCCACGTATGTAATATTAAGATACCAAATCCCCCAAACCCACTGGTAAAATGTAAACAAAACTCGCAAGTTTGAAATGGAATGTGGATTGGTGATGATTTTACAACTCCTTTACTGCTATGCATATTTCCTCTCTAGTGCTTAGAAAATTTCACAAATGGGCAGAATCACCAGTGGACTAAAAAGCAATTTCCTTTCTGTCCAGATTAAAACTCCTTCACTGCTCTGTTGGAATCAGTGACCGGGGTCAGATGCGCTGTTGAGGTATGGAAGTACATCACTGTAAAACTGTGTTTTGCGATGGCGTATGCTGTACCTCCATCACATGATCCCAGTCATATTATGACACACATTGTATGTCCAAAGAGCAGTGACAGGGTTAATACATTCATATAAAAAAAAAAAATAAATAAATTTAACTTAAAAATAAGAATAATAAAAAAACATGCTCTATCAAGTGTTGTCATAGTCCGTTTTTTTAATGGGAAAGCAGCACGTTTCTCTGGATAGATCTAGTTTTTGCTCAAGAATGACTCCCCTCTTGCATCAGTCTTTCCAATGACGAAAGCCATATGATTTGGTCTGCCAGGGGATTAAAATCCTTTTTTTTTCCTAGTTCAAATAATTTACAGCAATTTCATAAAATGGTGATGAGGTTCAAGATTCACCCCAATCCTCCCATCAACTCACCATTTTCTATACAGTCCTCACCATCAACTTTGCTCTTGTCATTGTGGTTGTGAGTGGGTGTGGTGGCGTCGTTGGAAGAGAGGGCTGTGTCTGTGGACGACTGGCTGTTCTCACTCACAGGAGAAAAATTTCTGAAATAGACCAGACACAACACAGTTATATTTCTTCCCAAATAATGTAACACCCTAAATAATTTGTACAAACAAACATATTCCTGACAAAAGGCAAAGCAAAACTTCCATAAACATAACTTTCTCTTCTTCCGAGTCCTCAACTCAATCTTGGGTCATCTAAGTGCCACCCAACAAGTTGTTCTAAAGTCTTATCCATCTGGTGCTGTTACGTTCTATATATGTCTTTCAACCTCCAGGTGGAGGTTATCTCAAAAAGGTGTTGTTGTGAGCTAGGCATCCGTCTTCACAAATGTTTTCTTACTATCAACCCAGATCTTGTCTTTCGATTCCCCCCTCCCCTTCTGTTTTTTTCCACTTCCCACTTAATGGTCCTTGTTGAATAGTTTTAGCAAGGCCACTAGATTTTGTCATAAGGAACAAATAGGTCTGAACATCATAGGACAAAAATTGAGAAGAGAGGGCGTACACACTTGGTGGAGATTTTGGGTGAGCTGACACTGGTACTGTTGGTATCCACCCTGGGTGGGCTGTGACATCGGCTGTCTTGATTTAAATTAAAGTTAGGCTTCCGTATCACAATTCCAGTTCTGAAATACAGTGAATATAAATAACTTTAGTAATAAACCAATAAAACATAGATTAAAGAAAACAACTATTCCTAAAAGAAAAGTTATAAACATTTCACCTTCCGTCATAAGAGACAAAGTCTGCACCAATGAAAACTTCTCAAAATTATCTACTCCAGACAATATTTTCCCTACATGAAAAGCTGTCCTTTTTCATCTAAATTAATATCTATATAAAGGAAAACTTTTATTTTTTTTTTACCATTTACATTTCATCACCACACGTCATGTATTTTTAATATTCACTGCTTAATTGAATTTTATCATCCACCAATCAATTTCTTAACTTTGATAAATGGTCATTGTATTGACGCATCAACTTACGCTTCACTGGTTCGTTTCCTGAGAATACTAGGCCGCGGAGAGGAGCTAGGATTGGTCACGGGTACAGCACTCAAACCCCCACCAACATTGCCTGCTCCTCCCCCACCTCCCCCCGCCCCTGCAATCTGAGACTGCACCCCAACGGACGCAGTGTAGATACTGCTGGCCACAGTGGCTCTGGATGAGAGATTGGCTGAGGAGAAAGAGAAAGAAAGTTAGTAACATGAAATCTGCAGGCAGTTAGATGTAGCAGCAACAATTTTTTTTTTAGAAAAGCAACCCTCAAAAATTTTGTTAAAATTAGATGACTAAAAATGGGTTAACTAAAACCATCTATATTTTCAGTAGCTAAAAGTGATGCCATGAAAATCTGTTACCAGCTCATCAACTACTTGACATTTAGAGACAAATGTCACGGATAGTTTGTTTCATTGTAAGCTATTGAAATCTCCCTTTAGAAGAAATTCACAACCTGATATTTCTGTTTAGAGCCTCCTGGAGGTCCAACATGTGAGCAAACAAATGTGTAATTTTGAGAAATTGTGCTTTGTTTTCATTTCACATGTAATACAGAAGATCCATGATAAACATAAAAGTGTGGCCTGAGCAGTCCAGGTACATTCTCAATCAAAATCAAGGATATGGTACAAGTTGAGTGTAACTTACAAACTACTTATGGCCAATTCTCTAGAAAATAGAGATACAATAATTGTTGTGAGCTGAGGTGTTATCTTCAACAGACCAAAGCTGGACATTTCAGATCCCACTTACCTTTGTCCCCTATACTGCTAGCTGTAGTGGTCCCTGTGATAAATGACGAATGTAAAGGAAGTTGCTGATGTTGCTGCTGCTGTTGCTGTCGCAGCTGATCTACCATCATCATGCCTGCGTTGAACCGGACATTGGAGGTGGAGGCCACAGACATGGCAGCCAACTGAGTCGCCGCCAGGTTGGGCGTCTGGGCTTGAACTGTGATAACAAGAGAAGATCAGTCATGCACTAGTTATTATATCAGCATGTCATAAATGTAGTGGGGAGGGGGGGGGGGGGGGGGGGGGGGGGGGG
>JBCAUA010650485.1:0-15755 GCA_038406235.1 Peronia verruculata
CCCCAAGAAAATATGTACACTTTAAGACGGTACAACATCTTGGTGTTTTCTCTGTTTTGGTAAGAGTTGATACATTTTTCATGATCCTGCCACATTCTCTTTTCGATAAAGTGTTCAGAACAATTTATTGGTTTTCCGTTAGCTACTTTGCATTGGAAATATGCTGACTGAAAGCTTCGCGCACCTTTTTTTTTTTCTCGGTGGGAAACAATTAGGCCATATTTTCAATTACTCGACAAAAATTAATCATATGCAGAAGACTAGAGAGCTTGATGTTTACTTTGAAAATGGTAAAGAAATTCATGAAAAAAAAAAAAAAAACTTTGTTAAAAGTGGTTTTATGCTTCAGTGAACAATAAACTTATAAATGCCCAACAAATTATTGAATAAGGCAATAGGAAAGATATTAAACAAAGACAGTAGGTCAGTGTCATCTGGGCAACATAATAATATGGTTTTTATTATTACTGATGTTTTAAATTATTATGTTTTTTTTTTTGCTTATTCAGCATTAGGGAACTGACTTACTTTGTCTGCAAAGTGTAGTGGTGAGAATGAGCCATCATGACATTAAACAGAGTACAAAGACAGTAGGTCTGTGTCATCAAGTGTCAAACAACGAATGGCTGTTAATAGTATTTAGTGATATATATATATATTTTTTCCTCATTCAACATTAGGGAACTGACTTACATTGTCTGGAAGGTGTAGAGGTGAAAACGAGCCCTAATAACAATCCTGCGTCTACTAGGAAAGATATTAATCAAACTACAAAGATAGTAGGTCAGTGTCATCAAGGGAATATAATATGGTTGTTAATAGTATTTCTGCTATATATTTTTTGTCTCATTCAACATTAGGAAACTGACTTACATTGTCTGGAAACTGTAGTGGTGAGAACGAGCCATCATGACAATCGTGCGTCTACTCAACACCACCTCTAGGCTAAAGGCCCGAACTGTGAGTGCAGCCTTGACCTCTCACACAGGGCGGTGTGAATACCAGAATCACAGAGCGGCTTCCTCAGATTCCAAGAAGGTGGGCTCTGTTGTTTGTGTATAGCTAAGCATCCATCAATAGGCCTATGTAGGACCAACTGAGAGCACAACAGAAAGTCGTCTCTGGCATCAGCAATAAGTTTATTAAGTTGTGGCATTTTAGTCTGCCTTATTCTTGGCTATTCCTGATAATTTTGTAGTCCTGCACTGAAATGTGACTGAATGTTACATGTCTATGGTGTTTTATCAAGTATAAATGGAATTTCTCATTGAATACAAATAATGTTATGTTTATTCTATTTTACTTAAGTCTTATCTTATCTGGACTTGTTTTACTTTGTCTTATCATGCCCTATTTTATCATATCGTATCTGTAATTTTCAGTACTTACAGTACAGTTGATTTATCAGTAATCAGTTTTATATGTAGAAAAGATGAGTATAGTAACTCAAATAAAATGATCCTTCCATTTAGTCATCCATTTATCCATCCAGCTATTTATCCATCCATTCATCCATCCATCCCATCCATCCCATCCATCCATCCATCCATCCATCCATCCATCCATCCATCCATCCATCCATCCATCCATCCATCCATCTACCCACCAATCCATCCATCCATTCATCCATCCATCCATCCATCCAGCGATCCATCCGTCTATCCACCCACCCATCCATTCATCGATCGTGCCTATTCATCCATCCATTCACTCACCCACTATTCTATCATCTATTCCTCACCTCACCTGCCACTTCCAGCCAGTGAAAGCCCACCTGATACTGAGAAATGGCAAACATATGACTGGTATTTCATTTGGCACACCTCGCTCAGTAGCTGGAGAAGTTGTCTTCAATACGGGCCTTGTTGGGTGAGTCTTGTATGTTTCCTCTTTTTTTTTTCTTTTTTTAACCCTAGAGATGTTAGTAAGAAGTTGCCCACCTGTTAGTGTGTCTGATATTAGTACTTATGTTTAGAGGATGATAATTTATGATTAAGGTGATATTCCATCGTACCATGCTATTTATGACACAATGCAGTACACAGTTTAAAGGAAAATTTGCCTGAAAAGACTGAAGGGTCAATTCTTGACCACATCGACCCCTTGACATTTCTAGGGTTAAAAACAAATAATAGTTGAATGGCTGTTTTTCTCCTGAGGGGAGGTGGGGTTAAAAGGGGAGGAATGGAGAGAGGAGTAGACGGGGTGGGGGGTGGGGGTGGGGGGGATAGGGATAGGTTGATGGCTGTTTTCACAGACTGTTGAATTTTAAATTTGTTTTTTTTTATGGTTGTAGTGCCTGTGAATGCTAACATTCTAACCAGTGGTTTGGGAACCAAGATATGCTTATTAATAAGACTAGTATATGAAATGCTTAATAGGTCATATGTGTTTTCTCAGCATTTATTGTTGTTATTTTTTTTTCATACATACCTGTCTGAATTTGTTTTTGTAGATACCCAGAAGCTTTGACTGATCCCAGCTACAGGGGTCAAATCCTGACCTTGACCTATCCCATCATTGGTAGCTATGGTGTCCCAAGCACCACAGAGAAGGATGAATATGGCCTGTTGAAGAATGTGGAGTCTGAGAAAATTCAGGTGATTTTAGTTTGTTTTGGTCTTGCAGGTCCATATAAAGATCATAAGCTCATTTGATTTTGGAATGAAACTGCAGCAGGTTCTACCTGGTGGCAGGGGAGGGCCTTCACATGCTATGCACATTTCATATGTGACCTGTGTTTGTCCTCATTGGAAGCGAAACCAACAAAGACAGTCTAGATCTTTATCCTGTCTATAGTTTTTTTTTCACCTTTAGCACACCCTGAGATGGCAGGCTAAGAAACTATCGTTGCCTCATGACTGTTAAGTTATATTCATATTTTTCAGGCTCATCTTTTTAATAATTTCATCACTGAAATTTATGTCCTTCATCAGTAATTCATGTCCTCCATCAGTAATTCATGTCCTGCATCAGGAATTCATAACCCCCATTGGTTATTCATGTCGTCCATCAGTGATTTTCTTTCCTCCATCAGTAATTCATGTCCTCCATCAGTAGTTCATTTCCTCCATCAGTAATTCATGTCCTTCTTCAGGAATCCATGTCTTTCATCAATAATTCATATCCTCCATTGGTAATTCATGTCTTCCATCAGTAATGCCTTTAGCAAGTTGCGACAGTTTTTCTTTCTGTCTTTGCCTCATTCTGTTGCCATAGGTTACAATTAAGTCTATTGTACATGGGTTTATGAATTATATTACATTTATGTCATATCTCACTGACACAGGAATTTCCTTTGAGGATAAATAGAGTTTATCTTTTTCTTTCAACTTTTCAGGTGGCCGGCCTGCTTGTCCAAGACTATTGCCAGAAACCCAGTCACTGGAACTCTGTCAAAACGTTGTCCGAATGGCTTCAGGAGGATGGGGTTCCAGCTTTGTACGGAATTGACACGCGTATGATTACCAAAATTGTCCGAGATGAGACAGATGTGCTGGGGAAGATTGAGTTTGAAAATGATCCTGTGGAATTTGAAGATCCGAATCTCAGAAATCTGATCAAAGAGGTTTCCACCCAGGTAAGGAATAACCCATGTTAAACCACAGATAGGACAGGTCATCTGTCTCATGAAAAAGTTAAATGTTCTGCTTTGTATGCGACTCGAAGGAGAGTGGAATTGAACCGTGTTTATTTAGAAGTAAATTCCCTTTGCTAACTTTGCTATGGAATAACATCTCGGCTGTATAACTGAAGTGAATATAGCTTTACTAATGAAAAAAACAAATGGGTTTTAACTGTTGGTAGGCAGACAGGGGCCTATGTGGAGAACAGTAAATCCCCAAATGCAGGAAGATATGTGTAAAGAAAAATTTAAAAACAAATAAAAAAAACAACAACATAATAATCAAAAATAAAAGGCTACATAATAAATCTGTGTTTAATTTGTTTCATAACATTTTGTGGTACAGAATGTCTAAGCATTTTCTGATATATGGCTGTGTTGTGGTTTAGATTTTTTTTACAGCGACATATCTTTATTTACGTTATGGTTGCACTGTTATTTAAATCTTTTCTTTTGTCACTCCAGGAAGTGCACTACTATGGAAAAGGTAACCCTTACAAAGTGGTGGCCTTGGACTGTGGTATCAAGCAAAACATGATCAGAAACCTGGTCAAGGTATTGTCTGTTTTTCTGTTATAATTTGCGCCTGTTGATCAGAGAACGAGAATTATTGTTCAATAAATTTATGAGATTATAATATGTAAAATTTGCAGAGTACATGTTGGCACCCTTAGTCCATTCTTTTTCCGCACTAATTGTCTCAAGAAGAAAATTATGGAACTTTTACCTACATTCTGAAAATACATCATATATGATGGTATATTTCATGTAAACCCTCCAAAATCTGATACTTTAAATATAATGCAATCGTATTCAGAGAATGGCTTTTAATGACACAGACTAGACTTCATATTAGCTCACTTATATATCAAGAGAAATAAAGGTACTGATTTCATAGCTTTAGTGTGTTTTTAAAAGTGTCTTATTGTGTCAGATAGGAAATGCATATTATGTATCATAACTCAAACATGGTCGTTTCAACATATTTTATGTCAGAGCTGTCAAACTTTCGACTTAGTTGGAATTCTGACTTTTTGGTTGTTGCCAGCTTTCCTACTTTTGACCGACCAAATGCCAACTTTTACTGTAGGCCTACTGAATTCACAAGGCAATCGCCTTTTTATAATAATTTGCAATGTGAATTCCGCACAATAACAGTGAAACTGGAAGTACGAAAGAGTTATCCTCATACCTTGGATGATTGTTGGGCTGTTATTCGGTGGCAGTTTGAAGATTGAGATAGAAGTTCACAGCGCGTAATACCTCACACCTGACAACATGCAGTTGAGTGATCACATGAGGGCTGTTGATGGAAAATCAAAACATCAGAGTAGTGACAGGAACTGATAATGTGCCCATGATCTTAGAAAGACATGTACGAGCACAGCTGTTCGTGATTTAGATCTAGAAAATAGATCTATTCTAGTTGCGCTTGATGATTATAATGATGCACTGCCTGTGTGTTCTTTTCAGTTTTAGTTCTTGGTGTTTCCACTGGCTGAATAATTTTACAGTCCCAAGCCTAGGTCTTGTGAAAACTTACAAACTTCCTCTAAAAACAATGATAACTTCTAGCATGAAAACACTGGATTTTTTAAAACTGTCGCACTAATACGTAACGGGATAAAATACAGCCGGGGAGGGAATTTTCTGACTTTTTTGTGGCAACAGTTTAACATCCCTGCAATTCATTCTGGGCTAGGAGGGTTAACATCATTTTTTTTCTTTTTTTAATCTTTTGATACCAGTATGGGGCAGAGGTCAAAGTGGTGCCTTGGAACTATGATTTCTCAGAGGAAAAATATGATGGCCTGTTCATTTCTAATGGTCCTGGTGATCCCTCTCTTGCTGAGGAGACCATTGCCAACGTGCGGAAGGTAAGCAAGGCTGTTTAAAGATTGCTGGAAATGGTAAGCTAGAACAAAAGCCAAGTGTTCAAAGCAAAGTATGATAATGTAAAGGGTGAATCATATATTAAAGACTGTCAAAATTTAAAAGGAAAAAAAAACAAATGTAGAGTTTAGGACAAATCAGAAGTAAAGATGGGAAAAGAACTAAAGTATATTTATAGTAAATCAAATTTCGTAAGGAATAAGTGATGAAATATTGTGTATCTTTGAATGAGAAGGATAGAAATGATAGAAAATGGAATTACCTGTGATGGACAGGTAGATGGTATGTGGTAGATGAGAACTGTAAATAAAATAAAAATGAGATGTGACATGATGAAATCAGCCTCTCGTCAAATTTTGTGCATATGGAGTTACTGGTGTCATGTTTCCCTTTCTGTGTGGGGAAAAACGATTGCTCTACCTTAAGTAGAAGTTGAGATATTGGCAATTAAAGATGATGAGGATGACCTGTTGATGCAGTTGAATTTATTGAGAAAATGGCCGATCATTTTTGTAAATCTTTGTTGATCCTTGTCAGGCCATGGCACCAAATTACAATTCTTGGGGTTTTACTTGATCTATTTCAATAAACTAAACTCTGAAACACATTTTTAGATTGATATAGAAGGGTTTGGTAAAGAAAAAAAAAATCCTAAAAATTATTTGACTGTTGAAAACATGATTTATCCGGTGGGCTCAATTTGACTAGCGCCTGATTTCATGGTGTCGTGTCTCAGATATATAGTAAAATGTAGTATGAATCAGAAGCAGAAGAGAAATTTGAAGAACTGACTTAGGAATTCTGATGATTTGGGTATCATCATTTCTTAAAATTGGTTGATATCTGAGAGTTGTTGTGAAATTAATGAAAATATAAATCTTTGTAAGGATTTCTAACATTTTGCTAACTGAGTAATTAAGAGAAAAGCAATTCTTTGTTGCTGGTTATGTACAAGAGAATACTGTCAGATAGTATCCATGAGACCAGTCCTGAATTCTTGGCTTCCATACTTAGATCATTTGTAGCAGAGAAGTGAGGAGCAAAACTATTTGAGATGCAACACAATGACATCGGGTGCTCGTCAGATTTTGAGCATATGGAGTTATTGGTATCACTGTGAAGATTATTCATTTTCCTTTCAGTGTGTGCAAAAATGTTTGCTCTACCTCAAGTAGAAGTTGAGATATTAGCAATTAAATACCGTGGGGGTGACCTGTTGCTGCAACTGAATTTAGCATGAAAATGGCAGATCATTTTTGTCAGTCCATATTTATTCTTGTTAGCCCATGCCACTAAATTTTGGACTTTTTCTTAATATGTTTCAGCAAACTTGACTCAATGTATTTTTAGATTGATACAGAAGGGTTCTATAATCTATGAAGAAAAAACAATTGCATTAAAAATTCATACACTGGTGAACAACACATTTCTCCGGTCGCCTCAGTTTGACGAGCGCATGATTTCATTGTGTCGCGTCTCTTTTATAAATGATAATTTAAAAAAAAAAAAAAAATCTCCTGACCTTGTGGGATTGATTTTGTTTATTTTGGCCATACTCAGTGTGACAACTTGATCTACATACAAAACAATGCCATAGATCTTATCAGTAGCAAGAGAAAAATTTATCATTGTGTTTTGGGTAGTCATTTTCCACCTTGTTGTGAAGGCTGATTAGTTGAAAACCTACTTGAAGTTAGTTGGATAGTTTTTATCAGTTTTGACTGATGAGTGGTAATGCTCCACAAAGCTAGCACTGCTTGTTCATCTTGTTTCCTATTGGTGTAAATGTGAAAATAATCAGGAAATTCATTCAAACAGGTTTGACAAGAGCAATTACTCTCATCTGTCTTATACATGTATTTCTGAAAAAAAATCTGCAGAGTGCAAGAAAATTTGCTGATATCTATCAATGACAGCAACATTGATTTTTTTTTGCCGTCCAGCATCTGACCAACAGAAATGAGCCAGTGTTTGGTATCTGCATGGGAAACCAGTTGACTGCTCTGGCTGCTGGTGCCTCAAGTTACAAACTGCCTCTTGGAAACAGGTAATGGATTTTTCATACGTAATTCTCAGTGTGAGGAGAATGTTAGTTATTTTACCAAACTTGACTTCCTATTTTTCCAAATGGTTTAGCCGACTGTTTTCCGTCCCATTGCAATAAGTGTAGTGTTCCATGTCTCCAGTCATGTTACTTATGCTGTGTTATGCAATATGACTGAAAATCCAAAACTGTTTATTTTGTGTTATATTTCATGTTTGTGACACAACTCACCTTCCCCGTGTGGGGGCCAGGGGTTTATAAATAGGTTCTCTGCTCCCACTTGCAGGCGGTGTAAGCCTGCCATCAGTGGGGTGTCTCCCATGGAGTGCCATCCTCGACATTCCAGGGGAGACACATCTCTTCTCTCTCTCATTGCTCCTGTCTTTTGTCCCGCTTTCTTTCCTCTCTTTTCTTGATATGTAAATGTATTTATCCGTGTTTGGCACAGTATAGCCGTAATCATGCTGCTTTGTCGTTAAACCCCAAGACAAACAAACAAACAAACAAGCAACTCAGCTTTTTAAAGGCTATTGAGAAAACAGATATTTATAAGTTTCATTGTTTGTAGCTCTTTTTACAAAATTCTATATATCACCCTGACATTGCACCATGGATGCTGTTGCTCAGTTTCATTTGCTGAATGCCATGTTTGTTACCCCTTCACTACTCTCTTGACATACAGCATATGTCCAAAAGTGACTGGGATCAGATGCGAAATTGATGTACATTAGATGTGCGATTGACATACAATGTGTGTCACTAAAAAACATGGTTTTCTGGTGACGAAGGCTTTGCATCAGTATCACATCTGACCCCAGTCATATTTTGATATGTGTTGTGTGTCAACAGAGCAATAAAGGGGTTTAAATCTTGACAGCAAAGTTTTGGTGATTCTGCTCATTTTGTGAAATTTTCTTGGCACACGTGGAAGAAAAAATGCGTGGCAGTGAAGGGGTTAGACATCATAATTCATGCACGATATTCCTCGACTGTTTTAAAGATATCTTGATACTAAATGCCATATTTCAGTTGATGTTTGAGACTGCTTCTTGAATAGTTGAAAGAAAAATGGTGTGTTAATTTCCATCATTGTTTGTTTTCATGTAGAATGTCAAAGTTCACAATACTTCATACCCTCCCATTTTTGACAAAATTTGAGCTATGTCTTCCATCTCCTGTGACAGAGGCCATAACCAGCCTGTGATCAACTTGCTGAGTGGTGAAGCTTTCATCACCTCACAAAACCATGGTTATGCTGTGGACAACGATTCTCTGCCCCCGGACTGGGAAGTCATGTTCATCAATGCCAATGACAAATCCAATGAGGTAAATGGATGGAGAAAAATACGCTGTTGATTGAATCACTGACATCAGGTCCTTTTCATGTTTATAAGTTTGTTTTTTTTTGTAATCTTTTTGCTTTAATATTCACCATCCTTTTGATTGATTCATTAACAATGAATTCTGTAAAATAAATTTAACAAACCTGGTAATTGTTATATTAAACATCATTGCAGTAAAAATATTTCGCAAGCTCAGTTCTTTGTTACTTCATCTCTGCTTTCAGGCTATTTGGAGATAAAAATGTCAAATGAAAGTGGGGAGTAAACCTACCATATAATGTATTTATCTCACCGATCACTTGCCCTAACAGGTAGATTTTGAAAATCATTTTGTCCTTTTTCCAATGTGCAAAAACAGTTTTTAAACATAAAACATCAGTTTTCTCAAAATGCAAAAAACGGAGATAGAGCAACAGAGAACTGAGCTCATGATTTTCACAACCACAAGCAAAGACTCGTTTGCCACAAAAGAATGTGCGTATACGCTGCCACCTGTGACAAATGTCAGGAATTGTATATAGGAAGCGCCATAAGGCACCTACACACCCGCGCAGCAGAACACGAAGCCAGCCACAATAGCTCCATCCACAGACATCATCAATCCTGCCGATCAAACTTCACATATAAAATTTTCACCACCGCCCACGACATAGTCAAACTCCGATTCTTGGAAGGAATAAATATAAAGAACAAAAAAACATCATTGAATTCAAAAGAAGAGACCATGAACTCAGTCACCTGATATTTACATGAACGACTTCTGATCACAGCTACAATACCTCCCTGAGTATATTGCACCTCCTCACACCATTGCCGCCCCCCCCCCCCCTCTCACTCCTGACCCGACACAATACATAAGCCATAATTTCTCAACGAACATCAGTCAAGAGCCTGACGAGGGCGTAGAATGCCAAAAATTTGCACGAGACAACACAACTCAGCTGTGAAGCGTTTTGGCAAGAGAACTCTCTCTTCATTTCTTATACATGGACTGTTTGTAACAAGAACTTATGTCTATGAACAACCCTAGTTGGTTGATCAAGACAAATTTATAATATTATTAGGAAATAGAATGGTATAAAGTTCCTGTAACATAAATAGCAAGTCAAGCAGCCATAAATATGTTCAAGATATTTTGTGACTAGTTGGTTGACTTGCCATTTTGAGATCTCTTAAAGTTAATGCACATACATGCATGAATTCTAAATGGATGATTCGGTGTAAGACTCTCCGCGGGCCAATAGGAGAAGTGGCATATGGCAGAGTCTTACACTGAATGTTTGAAATATAACACTGAGAACTTGACATAAAACATATACAGCAAAGAAATTATTTTAAAAATTATCACATTTTCATTGCCAGGTGCATTTTTTGTTACTTATGTTTTAGAAAAAATAAAAAAAAGTTGTTTTTTTCTCCTTCTGTGCAATGCTTTCATTATATCTCTCACAGGTAGCAAAGAGAAGTAATTTGACCAAAGGCTGAAATGGCTCATTGTCCTTAGTGCATTCTGTATGACTTTAAATTTTTTTCAGATTTTTAAACATTTAAGCTATTCTTGCTCACGGTGAAGTTTTTTATTCTATATGTTCTTGTTCTACTCATTGCAGGGCATTCGCCACAAGACCAAGCCATTTTTCACCGCCCAGTTCCATCCTGAAGCCTGGGGTGGTCCCACGGATACTCAGGTAATTAAGTCAGATGCTGCTTCTCTGAAACTTTCATACTGTTTCCACTTCTCCTTCTCTGCCATCTTTATCTGCTTACCATGGGTCTTTCTATGGAAATTGTTTGTTTAATTCAAGTCTAACAGATGATTTGCTGAGGGGAGTAAATAGCTCAGCAACTAACATTGATTAAAGAAATCTTGAATTTGCTATTTGGCCTCATGACTCATGATGAAAGAAAAAATTAATATCCATGTTTGATATAAAGAATCATATTTATGTAGATAATACCAATTATTTACATGCAATTGGCAAATAGAAGAGATAGTGTCATTTTCACACAAGTACTGATGCTGATTCATTTTCTTCCTTTATGTTTCCAAATAGACAGTGTAGTGTCCTTTTCATCTAGACAATCTTAGCTGATTATAAATTCTTACTGTTTTTACATCTTACTTTGCAATCTTGTCAGTTTGAGTTTGAGATACATATTTCGTCTCTGCAAGTCTCAAAACGCTAAGTCCATTGAGGCGAATTTTACAGGAGAGACAAAAATATTGACAAACCGAAGTGAAATCATGACTTGCGCATTTAGTCCATGTTACAAAAAGTATAACTTTCATTGGTTCCATGGATTTGATATTTATAGAGGAGGTGGGGGAAATCCATCCTAGTTTATTAAGGCCAAAATGTCACGACTCAATTTTCTGGACTTCTGTGTTTAGAGACTTACAGGGACGATTTATTACTCTAATATTTTCTTTTTCCCACAGTTTTTGTTTGACTACTTCATGGATGCTATCAGAAAACACGGTGGCTCCATGACACAGATTGTAGAGCCAGTCAAGAAGGAATACAAGATGTTGGATGTGAGTGTGCATTTGTTAATTTAATATACCTTCATGGATTTTGCATTCCTTTTATCTGCATCAACATTTTAAAGCTTTAGATCCATAGGTCTCGTGCCCAGGGCAAATGAGTCGCAAGTTGTGCCAAGTGAGTTCAAGTCACAGCCTTTTTTTACCGTTTTTCACAATTTTCCGACTATGATACCAAAATACTTCTTTTTTTTTTCAGATTGAAAAAAAGCTAGATTGACGTTTTGTGAAAACAAAAATTTAGTATCTTAGTCAGAAAGTAGTTAAAAACAACCAAAAAGAGCCGTATATCTTCGTTGCCCGGGGCGACTTCCGACTCATTTGCCCTGGTCGCAAGACATATTTCTTGTCACTGTCCATGTCTTCACATCTAGAAATGGCTTGAAAATCCTAACTTTTACATGAAGCCTCTGAATGAGAAATAAAAAGGAAAGTTAATCTGACTGAGAAATTTTCTTTGCGAGTTTTAATTTGTTGTGTTACCTGTTAAGGGTTTTTGTTGCTGTTGTTCAGCTCCTCTAGGTTGTTCAAAATGTTATAATTTAAATATCCTCAGTTGTTTACTCAAGTTTGTTTCTCAGTTTCTGATTTTTCCAATTACCAGACAAATATATGGGATAAATAGTACAAACGACGTTGTGTATACTTTGGGTTGACAAATCATTTTTTATTAATAATTTGCAAAACAGTTCATTTGAAAATAGGATTCTGACATAGGCTAATTAATACCTCAATTTCCAAGGAACATATTTATGTTGATTCATGAGGTGTACTCAAAATTTCAGCTGAGAAAATTATTCGGGTTAAATATGAATGTGTCTTCTTTTTGTTTAGAAGACAGACAATTATTTTTAACCCTTTTATGACACAGTGATGAATACCATTCGACATTTTTCCTTATTAAAGTGACAAGCTGTTGCCATGGTGAATAGCATTGGTAAGCCTTCTGCTATGGCCAGGACCATAAAGAGATGAGTGCCGCCCCTTCAAAGCACTACTGAAATCCATGGAAGAGAAGTACCTGAGTCATATTTCAAACAGTTTGAGCCAAGTTTGAGATTTTTCTAGGAGACTCAAAGATGCAGTGCTAGATAAAAAGCAAAAACTGACAAAGGTGTTAATAGAGAGGAATTATCAAGCTTGGGTTCTTACCATAAGTAGTTTGTGAAACAAGAGTTTTCTGTTAAGTATATGACGGCCCAGAAGAAATGAGTTTGTTGTTAACGTGATTGTTGAATGTCCCACAGGTGAACAAAGTTCTGGTGTTGGGCAGTGGAGGTCTGTCTATTGGTCAAGCTGGAGAGTTTGATTACAGTGGTTCCCAGGCTATCAAAGCTCTGAAGGTAAAATCTCAATGCTGATCAATAGAATGCTTTGGGATGTTATACTGATATGGAAAGTCACATTTGTTAGTGCTGTCACCCTGTTTACATGATAGTGAAACTTCTAGATCTGAATATAAATACTGTGATACAATATTTCTTTAACAATACTGTAACTGCTTTCTTTTTTCCTTCATGAGCACAAACAACAGAAATTCCACCTGTCATAACTTTTACAAAAATCATTTGGTTTAACTTTGCATAGACTGGAAAAAATACATACTGAGCTGCAATGATTTAGCACATAGATGAAATGATCTGACAAATTAATGAGAGAAAATGGGTTAAAAATTTCCATCATATATTTCACTTGCTTTTGACAAATGAAATATAGGTTAACATAGTTTCACAGCTGCCTGGAATGTTGTAGATATTGCATATGGTAAATTTTTGTCATCACCTACTCCGGCATGTGGAGTCAGTCAATAGAGAAAATTTGGTCACTCATACTCATTCATCCATCACTAATATCTCTCTCTTTTTTTTTTTAATTCTGTGATGTGTTCTTGCAGGAGGAAAATATCAAAGTTGTTCTGATGAATCCCAACATTGCCTCAGTGCAGACCAATGCTGAGGGAGAAAAACAGGCTGACACTGTCTATTTCTTGCCCATCCATCCTGATTTCATCAAGCAAGTCATAGAGCAGGAACGCCCAGATGGCATCTTGTTGTCCATGGGTGGCCAGATTGCTCTGAACTGTGGTATGTGTTTATTGAATTCTGATCAAACCAAGTAGATTCTAATAACAAATATTAAAAAGAAAAAAAAACACAAGAAATTGTGTAGATCATGGTTTAAACTGATGAGTTTGCTCAGTTGTCACAGTTTAACTTTTATATGAGTGATCTGTCCATGTGAAATATTTATGGCTTCTTGAGATAGTAGTATATCTATTCAAAATGAATGGCCTACACATTGACTGTACTTTATGACTTTGGAGTATTTGGCCTCCTCAAGTTAACAATCTAGTTTTTGAAGTTTGTGGCCTCCTCAAGTTAACAATCTAGTTTTTGAAGTTTGTGACCTCCTCAAGTTTACAATCCAGTTTTTGAAGTTTGTGGCCTGCTCAAGTTCAGTGATATCTTGAAATTATGTAGATTTCCTCAAGTAGCAAAAGAAAAATGACAATGTACTATATGAGACAAAATAATAGATATTAACTGATGATTGCCTGTGCCATCAGGTATGGAACTGTACAAGGAGGGAATTTTTGATAAATACAATATCAAAGTGTTGGGCACTCAGATTTCCAGTGTGGAAGCCACAGAGGACAGGCAGATCTTTGCTGATGGACTGAAGGTAATGCAGAACACATGCTTTTCTTGTGGTTTGTTTGTGTTTCTTTCATCTCTCTTTTTTTTTTTCAAAATTTAGACTTAGCTGGATGGTACTTGAGCTATTGTAAAACTTTTTAAAGTTTTAATTTAGTGTGAAGATCTGAACTCATACTACAAAGGACGATTACGATTTGGTAAGCTCTTCAATCCCTGGCTCAGCTGGTCCTCAACCATAGTAGAAAAATAATAAAACACTAAATTGTGTTATGATTGTGTGAAACAAGCGATCGTGTCACTGAAATTATAAAAATAAACTCTCTTCATCAAATCAAGAAAGATGTAGGAATGAATGAAAAAACTGGTCGTTGATGTGGCTCCACATTCACATACAATTTTTATGTAGACAAGCACCTAACATCATATAATTTGAAGCACAGTCACAAAACTTTTGCATATTAATAAACATTAATGGACTGCAGTCTCCATAAACATAATGTGTCCATTAATTGGCTATTAACATACTTGCAACATAGTATACAGATATTAATGTTCTTTGAAAGTATTATTAGGATATTGAAAACGAATGATGACTCCAGTGGAAAAACCAGATAAGTAACATTTTTCTGAAAAAATAAATTATTGCCCCTACGTTATAAAGCACATCGTTAAGGTCTGTTATCCCGAGCAATTATTTGGAAAAACCAGGTAAGTTCGGATAAAAAGAGTTTTTTTTTAAGGATATACAGTGAAAAACTATAGACTTCTAAACTTTAATTTCTGTTTTTCTCCCTTTGAAGAAAATGTGACTTATCTGGTTTTTCCACTGGAGTCTTTAAATGCAGTGCTTTTCTCTGTAATCCTAAAATAAATAGGCATAAATTTGTTGGCATTACTGAGCTTTATTTGTAATTGTATAATAGCAACTTCTTTGAGCACCTTGTGGAAATTAGATATATGTCTCGCAGCCAGTCAAAATGAGATGTAGGTGGATTTTTCTCCATATTGGGTTTTTGGTATCATGTGAAAGCTTATTCATACCCATTCAGACGGTGAAAAAGGTTTTTAGCGCGCTTTATTCTAGCCAGAGATAATGCAGTTTAAAGAGACAAGCCGGGACCCCCCAGCAATGACTGAAATTCTGAGAAAATTGAGTTTAAATCACATTTAATCATGTTCAAATTGCAGGAAATTGGAGAGAAGCTGGCCCCGAGCTTGGCGGTTCACAGTACAGAGGATGCTGTGGAAGCAGCAAAGCAGATTGGTTACCCTGTGATGTTGCGAGCAGCCTTTGCCTTGGGAGGTCTGGGTTCTGGAGTGGCCAAGAATGAGGAGGAGCTGCGACATATCGCTGACAAGGTACTGTTATTTCTCTTATTATGTGTGTGATTTCAGACAGTAGATCTCAGGGTGAGTTTGGTTTTGATATTCTGTTTATTGTATGTTTGGGGTGTGTTCATATGCATGTGTTGCTTATCATTATAATATTTTATTTCTCAACTGTGAATGAAAATTTCCAGTCAAAGATGAAGGTTTGTCTTATGAATAGTCACCATAATCTGGCAAATCAATTTATAAAAATATAATATAACTGTCAGACCGGTAACTAATAAAACAATTCAAGAAAAACAAATAACACAGAAATCTA
>JBCAUA010650595.1:0-15755 GCA_038406235.1 Peronia verruculata
TACCATTTCAGTTTCCGTTGTCGAACGATGGTCAGAAGGTCAACATGTGGTCCAATGGCATTTCCAATTCTTCGTCTAAGTACGTTACGCACGTTAAAGAACCCTTGGCTATTCAAAATCAATGAAAGAGTAGGCTGAGTACCCCTGTCCGGGTAAAATTTCCAAATTCCAGATTTCTACCCACAAAATTTCTCTGCAAAAATTGGCAACTTCTAAAAACCGAGACAAACCTGCTTTCTTAGGACTAAAAGGCTTACGAAAAACAAACTTGATCACTTAGCTAGTAGCCTGGATTGGACACCATCACTGTTTTGCGATAACCTAATGCTTCGATGTCCCTTGCCACCTCAGCTTTAAGCTTGATATCAATATCCTACATTGATTTTTCCTGATGAGGTGGGGGCGGGGATGGGAGGGGCAGAGGGAGGGGGGGGAGACTATTGTAAATGTCATTTTGTGCAAGATGGTTCTGTCTATATTCTCATAAAGGGACACGTTTAAAATGGGTCATTGCGGGCTGACGGTGACGACACTGTATAGCAATGAGTGGTGATTGGAGTATTGCAACCACTTTGGGTAGAAACTGAGAAAGTAAGAGTTTGTTCTCTGAAATTTGTATTTTTCCTTCCCTATGCATAAATTCTATTAAAAAGAAAAAAAAAACATTTTTGAATGAATTAAATCGGACAAGCTCAATCACTAATAGTTCTCTGCCCCAGGTCAGGATTTCCTTCTTTTTTCCTGGCAGTTCTGTCTTATTGTTTTTCTTTTTTTCCACGCAGAAAGTTTACATTGTCTGATTCTACTACTAGTACGCCATGTTTAGCAGATTCAATCGGTCTTCCTGAACGTGATTTTTAAGGGATTGAATCGCTTTAAAGCCCAGTATTGCTAATGTGATAGGGTTCCAATTCAACGTCTAGCTTGTGGTCCCGTACAGCTTAAGCACAGTAAGTGCAGTTATTATACAGAACAACGAACCTACAGATTTCATAATTTTCCAATAATAATACAAATGATAATGAAATAATAAAAATAAAAATAAACGATTCTGTCACCAGTCGAGTTCGTTCCTGACAATTTGGACTTTAACATAGTATATCGTTATATATTACAATTGTCCTCATGAATGTTATATAACTGATGACGGTTGCTTTGTCGATTTTGGAGTTAACATATATCATCTCAAAACTCATCTGACGAGTTTACTCACCACGAAATTTGAGACTATGGAAGCCGTAAACAACATAAACACTGTCTAGACCCTTCGAGCATATTGAAACAGGTCAGTGTTGATGACAGAAAGTTCATCTTAAGTACAAAGGTTTAGTAGTTTCAAGATTTCTGACAGTGAATTCTCACGGTTTAGCTAAGCCTTTTAACCTCCTAGCTGATGGTTATCTCAGCTGGGTTCGACCGTGGTAAAAGATAATAGAACATTAAATTATTGTGTTTTGATCATTTGTCATAGTAAATTCTCGGTGGAATATTTAACCATTTCTTAATAAAATATATTCTTCTTCTTTCTGGAGTAATTGTCTTCTAAATAGTGTCATTTGAATTGATAAACACCATCTCGTCTGGCGTATGATCTTCGATGAAAGACTCACAGCGAAAAATGCAGTTTGCGGATACGATATTGAAATCCATCTATCTCGCGTTGGGAAGTATTGGGGATTGAAATATGCATTTTGTTTCATTGATTTAATGGTCCCTTGGCTTACGGGTTGGGAAACCCGGTGTCAAAGCGAGAAAACTCTACGTTACTATGGTTGAAGACCTAGAAAGAGCTATTTACATAATAATCAACAAAAAAAAAATTAAGCTTACATCTGGTCATTTTATTTGAAAACTGTTCAGGAACCAACGGAACAATTCTTAAAATTTAAAAATACCTTTATAATATTTGTTTCCTCGAGATAATTTTCCATTATTTTTCGAAACATACCACAGATAAATCTTAGAAAAGTGACTATCATTTCTTTTATACATTGTTGGCGTTATAAGAGCTATGTTTACCACAACCAGATTGTTTCCCTTTGTTTGGAACAGGAGGTATAAAATCAACATTATAAAGAAAGGAATAATCATAATAAATTTGATCAGTTCACCACCACAGAAAATCTCTTGATTACATTGAAAGGCCAACCTTAGTAACTTCAGAGCTAATTGTCAGAAAGTCATTTTTGCCGCCAGTTTATCATGCCATGATCACGCAAACGTTCTTGGTTCAATCTTATTCTGAAGTTGTTTGGTATATTTTAGCCTATAATTTATGCATGGGAATGTTAATGTATGGTACACGAATCTTACGTCTCATGAGACGGAAAGGGAATTCCACTTTGGGGGAAAAAATAGATGTACCATTTTAACGAGCCTTACCTTGTGTGATCTTATCCTGTCCTATCGTTATTCTGCCCTATTGTATCCTATTTTGTGTTTCCTGTCTTATAGAACCCTATCGTATTCTGTGGCATTCTATCCTCTCCTATCTTATTCTTTCCTATTCCATCCTATCCTATCCTATCCTATCCTATCCTATCCTACCCTTTACTATCCAGTCCTATCCTATCTACTCTACCATATCCAACTCAATCCTAACCTATTGTATTTTATCCTGTCCTATCCTATCCTATCTTACCTTATCTTATCCCATCCCAACCTATCCTATCCGCTTTTATTGTTTATAATGTGCAAACAATATATATTGTCGCTATAAAAACGATATTGACACAGCTGAGGGCGACTACAAAGGTGCCCTGGTCACTGTACTGAGTATGATCTCCCGTGTTAGCGCAGGGGCGGCCTGGATCACCTCACAGATATGGGTTGTGGAGGTCTACCCGACGGTCATCAGGTTAGTACTGCAGTTATCACACAGGTCTGGCAATGACCTATAGGAATCTGTTCTGTTTTTGTTTTTTTAAATATCCCATGAGCTCAGTTCTCTGCTGCCCTATCTCCATTTTTTCACATTTTGAGAAAATTGATGAGTTGTGTTTAGCAACTGTTTTTGTACATAGGAGATAGGACAAAATGATTTTCAAAATATACCTGTTTGCTCAAGCGATAGGTGAAATAACTACAATGGTAGATTTACTATCCCTTTTTCACACAACATATATATCTTTATTGGCCAAAATGGAGATAGGACAACAAAGAACTCAGCTCAAGATCAGCATTATTTCTCGAAGACATTAACTCCTTCACTACCAATACTCACGGATATGAATTCTGTTGCCTTCCCTCCTCTCGTTGCTTTTCTACATCAGTAATTCCTTGTCAAATGTAGCACGCACGCGCGCACGCACGCACGCACACACACACACACACACACATGCTGAACTGCTGTCTATACACAAAGAATACAGTATTCCTTAGTTTGAAATGAATTCTCAAAGGATGAGTGGGTTTAGTTGTGGCAGTCAAGGTGTTAAAGGTGT
Organism: Peronia verruculata; assembly: GCA_038406235.1. NCBI lineage: Eukaryota > Metazoa > Mollusca > Gastropoda > Systellommatophora > Onchidiidae > Peronia > Peronia verruculata. The sequence goes on from JBCAUA010650595.1 coordinate 3,444, forward strand.
CGGCCAGTCTCGTTCTCCTACACCCCCCCCCCTCTCTTTCTCTCTCTCTCTCTCTCTCTTGTTAATATTACCCATATATTTCTTAAACCGAGATAAGCTCCTCTAGGTCTCAGGAAGTTGGAGGGACTACAAAGAACACACCGTAACTGTTTACATCAAGATTAGCGATATATATCATAGATTATAAAATGTATGACATCGTCAGTCAGTTCGCTATATAAGTCACTTTTGGAGGCTATGGAGTTATAAACATCATCTTACAGAACAGTTCACACTTTTGCAATGATAACGGGAGGTAACCATGAGTGTAACGAGTGAAGAGTTCTGTGCTATTCAAATCGGCAAAAATGAGTTACTGATCGGAACTGATTCTTTTTTTTTTTTCTTTTTGAGAAATCACCTTTAAAAGTTAGGATATCAAATCGGACTAAAAATCCCTATTTTAAATTTATATACCTCCAATAAAAGATCATTCAAAGATCATTTTAAGAGCTTTTGACCATTAAAAAAAAAAAAAAACTAATACAGAACAGGACAAAGAAGAAAACAAGAAAAATTACGATTGTAATGTTTAAAATGACAATTCCTTTCACATTTAATGTTATACCCATCAAATTTATACTGATGGACTTTAAAAAAAGCAAAAAAAACAACACTTGAAAATGATTCTATATATCCAGTGTTGAATTTGTAAAGTACGTCAGTAGAATCATTTTCAAATGTTGTGTTTTTAAAGTCCGTCAGTATATTTACGAATATAATCTATGATGAATTAGCCTTAACATTAAAGACAATGGTTTCAGTTGGTGTGCATGACATTGAAATACACTGATCACATAAGTCAGTTTATATATATTTATATATATGTATTTTTTTTTTCCATTATCCAAACTGGATGAGCTGATTCCCAACTTTGTAAATATGAATAAAATGTCTTTAGTGTGTCTGTGTTTGTGTCCTAGTCCATGTGAACATGAATGTGTTTCAAGGTGTCAAAAAAGGAACTATAATATCTGGGGAGAATTTGTTTTTCTGCTGAATGAAAAACAAAAAATGATAGAAAGTTATGTTCTTTAGCCAGCCTCCTTAAAATCAGTACACCCGACCACTGGTAACACTAGAAGTAAGGATAAAGATATCGCAGAGCAGACAATAATACTAATATAGACAGCAAAGAACAGATATAACCACAGTGACAGAATAATAACAATAATGCCTGCTGAGAAAAATGAAGAACCAACTTTACTCTCTATTACGTAATTGTCTGAGTAAATGGCTCAATATCCGAGTGATCCAGGACTTTTTAAAACACAAACAATACAATTAAAATTCACAGCTTGTCCTAGTGCTCATTCTTTCTTGGAATTCACAAATCTCTTGCACAAGTGAATGTTTTGTTACTCCAGATTTCAGGGTTTAATTTATCATTCTTTTCCTGCATAAAGGATCTCTTGAATGCCCCTCCTTTTAAAGGTCGCTGATTATCTACTGCAAAAAAGAAACCGTCTCTTCGTCAATCATTCTCATAAAAAGTCTTTGTCCAGGTACAGCATTTCTGAAGTGTCAACAGAGAACCGCATTGTCTCCTGCACGAGAGAAAATAATTTTATCTACATAATTACTCGTTTTGGCAAAATGGATACAGCCATAATACGTGTACCTAAAATCATTGACATTTATGAATTTGTAAAGAGGTGTTTAAATGAAAACAGGTAGATGATTTTTTGATGGATGAATGGATGGTATTAAAGTGAGTGTTGTCTTAATATCATATATTAATGTTGACCTTCGTTTTCAGGAGTCTGGGCTACGGGATGGCCAACACAGCAGCCAGGGTGGGAGGGATCATAGCTCCTTTTGCCATCAACCTGGTAATCTCCCTTTGTGTCTTGTTGCATTCTTAAACTGAGGTGTTAAATTATCAAGTACTGTTTAAGCCTGGAAACACTGAATACCATAGGCCTTTGATAATGCTTATAATAAATGTTATTTGTTTGTGAAAAATCAAAATGGCAGAAATAGGAACAATTAATATACAGCATTTGATGGTAATATGATCCCAGAAAGAAAGAGTCACCGTTTTCGAAGCCTGAAATGTTTACGACAACAAAGTCGAAGACGAATACAGCGAGTGTCCATGCTCTATGACAAAGAAGTACAATGTAAGCTTTTTAAAAAAAATTATAATGGCGGAAATGGTTCAGGGCAGTTTTATTATATATGTATACAACTGCCTTAAACCATTTCCGCCATTATATAGTTATATATTATATATAGTTGTCTTTCACTATTCCTGGTCACATATATTTAACACCTCATTCATTCTTCATTTCTCAGGATGACATGGTTGTTTTTTCCTACATTTTGATGGGCAGTATTTACGTCATCAGCTTCTTTCTCACCTTCTTGGTCCACGAAACGAAAGACCAGACCTTGAACGAGAGCATGAAAACCATGGAGGTCACGATCGAAACAAAAGAAGATGGTGACGAGAAATTCCAAGAAAAGGTCGAGAAACAGGAAACGAATGGAACGTGTCCAACTGGGGAGATGAATATCAAAACCATTTACCATTCCGAGAATGGTCATTGTAATGCAGAGAAATTCGAGGAAATTGCACTAGATGACGTTCAGCCTACCGGTGGTCCGATGGTGACTAGAATGTAGACAGAGACTGGCAAACTGCCTGCCTTTTGTCACAGTTCCATGGTAAAAGTATAAGTCAGCTTTAGGCCAAAATGCAAGTACACATTTCATTGCATAAGTATAAGACCTTCCAAATATTGCCATTACAAATGGGATGTGCCAATAACATGTACTACGTCAGTAAAAATCACAACAGCATGACTCCTCAAATAACTCATGCCGTAAACCGATTTTTCTTTCCTCCGTATCTCGAGGTTGCTGAACATGATTTATGCCATAATTATCAAATAGTGAGGATGTTGTTGATCTGAATCATCCGCCATCACAACTTTTCTATTAATATTCATTCTGTTACCTCTGTCTGTGCGTCCTCTCTGATGGCCACCAATGTAGCTATGGTCATTACATACTCAGGATATCCCCTTTAGTTTCCAATAATGTGTGCCCCAATTCTTCAAACAGATCCGATATTTCAGCAATAGAGTTGGGAACTGCCATCGGCTTTGTCTGTTGCCGGTATGGCATTGAAACTGTGGAAAAAAGGCGTGAATAGTACAAACTTAACGATCTTGCCAGTACAACATGGCATTTTGGGTGGATCAAAGAGACTGTGATTAAGGCTGGTCAAGTTTTTTATTTGTTTGTTTTATTTTGTTTTATAAACTTTTAAATCGCCACTACTTTCTAAGTCGACAATTGTGCAAAGCAGCATTGGTACAGAGAAGACTGGGAGAAACATTTTTGTAATTATATATCATCTCTGTGTGTTCTTCATTACCTATAAGGGTTGCAACATTTTCGACTGTTTTCAGTTAGAAAAATATGACGAAACAGATTTGATTTCCGGCAAACAAAAAATAAAAGGAGAAAACATTCACTTTATGCGGAGACAATTCAATCTCTAGTTCCTATATGAAATATCAGACAGCTGTGAGTGTGACATTCAAGGATAAAAATTAATATTCTGCGTTAAACAAACATTAGGAGCAGCTGGATAGTAGTGAGAAGGCCAGTGAGAATCGGCTTTTTATAACGAAAGAAGTAATGATATTAACAACGATAAACGCTGGGGAAAAAAATGTTGAAACTGTTCCGGAGACGCCAAATCAGAGCTCTTAGTTACTGCGATATATATTTACTTTAAAAAATGAATAAAGATTTCTCAAACATTGCATTCACACTCACAGTGCGCAGCCAAGCTAAACTTGCGCCGGCCTATCATTGGTATGTCTGGATTCTGATTTGACCTCAGTTCAATGCATTTAATGGAAAAAATATTAGAAGTTATAGTTATGATGTCGTTTCTATAGCGATGTTTTTGTCAGGTCCAAGAAGTATGGTATGGTTTCAGGCAGAATGACATAGTTCAGAAAGTATCTGGACTGTTGAATAATTTGTCATTTCGAGATTAATTCTTATGCTAAGTGTATATTTCATTGTCAGAAAAGTTCCTTGTCTCTATATCAACTCATAGTTATGTTTAAACCTATGATACGCTCACACTAAACAGGTGTAATGGCGATCCGTGAGGCTGACCGGGGAACCCATAGATCTGAGGTAGGTCTGAACGTGACGGTTCGCAGAGCCGACGGATCGGTGAAATATAGTCAAAGAGTTCATTAAGTTTTGTATTGATATAAGCTAAAGGAAGATAATACCACGCATAAACATTGGTATTCTGCGTTTCTATTACTCGGCATGTATTTATCACTCTAATCTATTTGATTATGGATACGATTTCTGTTAGTATATAGTCCGCTTTCAGCAATGTATATTATATATTTACACAATGTTATGCTCAACTGTATTCAGCATTTTAAATGAATATAATTATATTTATATTGACACAATTATGAGAGACTTTTGTTACGCTGTTTTTGATGTTGTTATTGTGGTTTTGTGGTGTTTGTTTGAGAGTGTAGAAAATCCGAATAATAACATCTCCTCTGTTGGGCACATGTGTTTTTGAACATGATTTGCAACTGTAAACTACAGACAGATGTTGTCCGCATACACAGACTCCATAACACGTATTAGTTCAGCACAGATATAGGTTTAAAAAGTGGTAGGAATTTCAATACAGACATAGGTCTAAATATAGTTACGGATGTTTGAATATAGACTTTGGTCTAAATACAAGTAGGAGTTCCACCAGAGGCATAAGTCTAAAAACGGATCGGTGTTTGAACGCAGAAATAGATCTACATAAAAGTAGAAGTTTTAACACAGATACAGATCTAAATAAGGTGTAGATCTAAATACGGTCATATGTGTTTCTACCTACACAAAGGTCTGAAAACAAGTAGGACTTTCAACACATCCAGTGTACACAGGTATAAATAGAAGTAGCTGTTTGAAGGCCTAAATACAAATAGAAGTTTCAACACAAACACAGGTCCAGACATAGGTTGGTATTTGACATGGTCTAAGAAAACCCAAGTGCATAATCAGGCAAAGATCGAAGAACTGTCGTAATGACCAATACAACTGCACTCACAACATTCAGTATAACTTAGAAGCCCACATGCATAACAGAATAACAAAGAAAAAATACAGCAGCCATGCCACGTCAGATAAGTGGTAGGGTATTGTATCGTAAAATTGTCCACCTTTGAACATTCTCTGCACGTTATATATGTTACTCTGGCTGAAATGGAGCACCAAAAGCTAATTTCCTGCATGAGGTAGACGCCGATCACATGTAAAATCATAGAAACATTGGAGATTTTAATAACACATGAGGGGGGAGGGGGGTCCCATTGTCTTAACTACAACAAATTTTAACTTTAGTTTAAATATAGGCCTACTTAATGACCCAAATCCATATCTAAATGTATGCCTTAATCATCGCTGCATACCTGAGACAAACGGACTTTTATCTTTACATAGGCTAAATACTTGACTTGGGAATTTTAAGGTTCAGCCTCTGTGAAGCTATCAAATCAGACACCTAGAAACTGACACAGTTTAAAAAAAAAGACTCGATTCGGGTTCAAGGGTACACCTATTCCTACACGTCATTTACAAAGCGCGTAATCTCATTGATCCGAGTCACTGAGTGTATTTGTTTAACCTTGTATAGACGAAGGACGCTTCTATTATTTGACCACATTATCGTGACAAAAACATGAAATCTGGTTTCGCCAAAACGTCTTGGTAAGGCGTTCACTGAGCAGGGACAGAGAAGAGAGACAGACAACATAGGAGGTGGGAAGATAACATTAGAAAGAAAACGAACTTATGACTGAGCAGCAAAATGAGACTGGCTGAAAACTGTGCGCCATGAAGGGAGTTGGTTAAAGGACGTTTAGCGGCAGCCAATGGTCGGCAACAAGAGGACGTAAGCGTTATTGTTGTTGACATCCGTCTGTGTCGGGAGACAATTGTTATGCGCCTTGGATTAGTCCATGATCGAGTTCCAGCTGTGACTGAACAATCCAAGCCTGGAGCGGCAGACCTTGTTGCAGTAAACGTCAACTTAAAGGAAATGGATTAACATCTCTGAGTAAATAACTTAGTTAGAAACTATGAGGTTCAATACCAATGAAGCTACGAATGTTTGACAGCTGTGCAGAAATTTGTTTTTGTTGTTCCAAACTAACCGTGACACAGACTTGCCGCACCAAAGCCTTAGTTAGAACTGAAAGGTCGGCAATGCCTTGGAGAGTGACGTCACGCACGCCAAAGTTGTAATCTGTAAGACAGAAAAGGTTCATGTTTCTGTGATCTTTTTTCCAGAGAATGCAACCTACATAAACATAAGTTTGTGATAAATGCGAAGGTGGATACTAATACACCCATTTTTATTTATTTATTTATTCACCATTTTATCGTGAGTACAAGATACGAGTGTTATAATCTGGACTTAGAGTACATGATATTATAATACAGCGTACGGTGGGAAGGAGGTTAAAAAAAAAAAAAAAGGTATGTGGAGGATTTTTGCATTAGCAACTGTTTCATAGGCTATCCGAGAGAAAGTCTGAATCTCTTTCTAGTCTGAGATGAATGACTATGTTTCATTACTATACAGACAGAGGGCTGAGAAGAAAATATATCTCGAAGGTAGGGAAAAAAGCTTGTAATTCAGAGGCTGTATATTATTAGTCATGCTGAACATATAACATGTCCTTTCATTTTCATTTTCTTTTGTAAGAAGAAGAAGAAAACATCAGCTAGCCATGTAGGAAGGACAAAGACAGCAGTTAGGTAGACAGACAGACAGATGCCGAGCAGATGGCTACATGATTAAGTGTCTCTATACCAGGCCGAACCCCCGCAGTAGGCATTGAAGGCTGACTCTTTACATCACCAGATTTAATACATCGGTTTAAACATCAGTAACAAGAGGTCAAATTGCTCACCTTAAGAAAATTTTATTCATGCAGATCATAACTTGGCAAAAATTAATTAATTTAAACAGATCAATGACACGAAAACAATCATCGCGTTCAATTATGAGAAATGTATCAGGCATTTATAACAATAGCCAAATTAAGAAAAGGAAGCCAAATCTGTGAGCACCATGCATGCAGAGTTCAACAAGAGTCACACGATCTGAGTTTTGCTCACCGAAGTTTTGTCGTCTCAGAATGAAAGTGTCCCAACTATGTTATAAAGTTGTTGCAGTTAAAACAGTTTAATTCTAGGGCTACGATTTGTTGCCAGGCTGCAAATGAACCCAGTTACCTGGCCTGTTTATAGGGACGCCTAGGTCTGGGCACATTGTTGTTGTCGTTGTTGTTGTTGTTGTTGTTGTATTGTTGTTGTGTTGTTGTTCAGTTTAAGGAATTTGTAAGTTAAGTTAGGGGAGGGTCAAGCCATCCTCACGTACGTTCACGTGTACCTCATATGGTCCTCGTAGTAAGATATTTTTGATTGTAGCGATTACACTAAGTCATGGTAGTTACGGTAACTTCATGAATACAGGCCAAGGCTATCAGACATCGACCATATTATCTCACAGATAGTTTCCCTATTTTTAGTTAGCTCTATCAGTGATGTGATTTCACGGACATGTCAGTACATTCAGTCTGTAGTGACATAAGAAGAAAAAATGTTAAAAAAAACAAAACAAACAAAGAAACAAACATACAAGAATTAATAACAATCAAACAACAACTACAAAAAAAGCAACAACAAAAAATGTGTGAGGACAATATAGACGTACAAAATTTAAATACATTTTATTATTTTATGTACGGGGAAAAAAGTACTTACATGCAACGGTCACACACGCACCCATAAATTATAATGTAAAAAAAAAAAAAAAGAAAGAAAGAATAACAGCAACAAAAAGAAAAGTAAAACACCTGTGTATGTGTGTACATTTGTACAATATATATCAGAACATAATTATTTTCTATGGATATTTATGTAAATAACCGTTAAAAAAATTAATAAACAAGCAAAAACAGAAAAAAGAACAAGCGTTTAAAAACAAAAACAAACAAACAAACAACAACAACAACAAAAAAAAAAACCTGACGTGCGTTTTAAAATTGGATAGGCACGGGTCTTGAAAAGGTCAGGGTACGCGGATGCTTCACTGGCTGGCTGCTATCTCACGTTGTGTCGATTGTTGTCAACGCTTGTGATATCGCTCTAATCAGGTTTTCAGACAGTGATATTAACTTTATTACCTGAGATGGACAAGTGGAAGCCTTAATGACGGAAAGAATCATGATCCATGCAAGAGAAGAAAAGGGCAATAGTTGCAGTAATTAGTGGGCAATATCGGAGTGCCAGTTTTTCCAAAGCTCCAACCTACAACAGGGACCGATAGAGAATATGCGATTAATGTTTGTTCTCAGTGAAGCCCCGTCGACCTGACGAGTTACCAAACCGAGATGTGGAACCTATGATAAACAGGAGGTTGCAGTGTTTTCTCAAATTAACTCTGTAAAAAATATGTGGTGATCATCATGCATTTTTGTTTTTTTACATAGGTTGGCCACAGATGCCATAATGTAATAAGAGAAGGCGATGCTCTGTGTCAAAGATAAATAGATCATTTACTTTCTTCTTCTCGCTGCCACTTTATGGAGTGTTACTTAATGCACAGTGTCTCGAGTATAAAATACATTCTGACGCCTTTCTGTAACCTACCAAAGCATCATTATTTCTGAGGGTTTCTAAATGGTTCCTAGTCCCGTAGGAACAGCTGCGTGTTGAGACATAGCGGATAAAATATGTGAACGTCTCCAAAGCAAAGCAAATATAAAAATGAGACCAAAACGATATCGGGCCAGAGATACATGATGATAACCTGTTCGATGTTCTGTGCTATCTTTTTGCTTGTTACGTTACAGTCTTGGGTTCCCTCTGGATGGGTTTTGCTTACTGTCAGAACAATGACGGGTCAAAATGTTTCTCTTCGATAAGATACGAGCTCAGATTATATCTGGCTTCAATATTTGTCTGTGACATTATATAAATTGTCTCGCAATGAACTTCACATTAGTTACTGGAGGCAAAGGTTGAGTAAAGTTGAAATATTTCACTGGGGATTGTGACATACGCTGTCTGTGCTTCGAATTCATTTTAAAATTCACATGGACATAACTGATCTCTTTGATTTATATTTTATTTTTTGAGGACTAAAAGTCTGGTAAGTACAAACAAAATTAACAGCAACAGTGAAAAAAAAACAAAAAAAAAAAAAAAACAACTCCCAATCATTAGAGAACTCACACTCTTATGAAAGGCTGTATTTAAGTTGTTTCATTTTAGATTTTATTATTAGATACACTCAACAGTTTGAAGTCCCTTTCTGGTAATATTGTTTTAGCGGATCAGTTGTGTGTTTTACTTGTAAAGATTGGCGATATCCTATAAAATTTCCTTTCATTTTTCGCTCCTTTTTTCCAACCTTACCAAATAGTTTTCTTTTCCTTTCCTGTCCCTTTTTTCTACTTGGCAGAATCAATATTCTTCCTGTTTCTATGTGTATACCCTAATGATTTTATAGCAGAACCTTTGGTATTACATTTCCAATTATAAGACCTAACTGTGTAAACTTAGGCGTCCCTATAAACAGATCAGGTAACTTGATTTATTCAAAACTCGCATTACCAATCATGGCCCCAGAATCAAAATAATTGTTCCAACTGTAACAATTTTATTCTGAGACGACGAAATCTTGGTGAGCGAAACTCAGATGAGATGACTAGTACTGAACCATGCATGCCCTGTGCTCACAATAAGTTTGGCAGAATTTAGTTAAATTTGGCTCTTGTTGTAAAAATGTTTAAAAGTTTTTTGCATGATATTTGGATTTGATGAATGTTTTGGCTTCACTATTTTTTTTAATTACTGTCTCTTCTTTGCCATTATGATTTACATAAATGAAATTGCTGAAAATCGTCATATTAGTTTCTTGTCACTGGTTTTGGCACGATGACGTTTCAAGGCTGGTCGATGTAAACAGAAACCGTCAATAACCACCGGGTGTTTGGCTTGATATAAAGATGCCCAGGTGTAAAGAGAGAAAAAACAAATGTTCTACTCTCTTTGTTTGCTACCTGATCGACATCAAATTGTCTGCTATCAGATCAGTTTCCTTGTTTCCCTAAGGCTGAGAAACAAACTGGCCCGACGATCCGACAGAAACCGGCGACAAAGTCATGCATTAAAGTGATGGCAGTAGGAAATTATAGTCGTATCAGCCTGTCGCCTACTGCCAGAGGTCAGTTGGATTGGTCATTGACATGAGATATATTCCATTGTCTTCGAACTGTGGGGCGAACTTTGCTCAAGTGTCTAAAAATGGCCCCGGTGGGGCATACAACTGCTAAACTTAACAACCTGTTTCTCTTCATCAAGTGTTGCTTTTCATAACAGATTTGAAATAGGGGAGCAAAAAGAGGTAGGAATGCGCAGATTTTGCAATTCATTCCCAGTAAAGTGGTTCTTACTTTTCTTCCTTTTTTTGTGTGTGTTTTAGTTCAATCGTAAGCCAAGTTGCCAGCAATGGTTCTAATCCTCTCTCTTCCCAAAAACATTGTATGACTTTCTAATCATCCTTGCCTAACTGAGACAAATGATATTCATCATCTACATTCCTTTACTTGTTAACAGGATATCATATGAAAACAACATACACATGCCAATACATAAAATGCCGTTGGAAGGAGACTTACTTCGTTAATAAACCTTTCAACCACCTAGATTGGCGGTTATCTCGGTTGACAGAAAAACAGAAAAACAGGACTCTACGGGACGAAGTACACTACAGGAAGTCGGCGCCTACCGAGTCCTTTAAGGACTTTTTTTTCGGTGTTTTAGTGCCCTTTTTTTTAAAAAAAAACAAAGACGGACGGGTTACATTACGATACATGTGGGACATTGCCAGTCGACGCGTTAATCTTTTACTGGGGATTGTGAGATACGCCGTCTGTGCTTCGAATTCATTTTAAAATTCACATGGATATAACTGATCTCGGAAGGAGACAGTCTGACGCATTCACTACGTTTAGGCTCTTTCTTCCGACAGTCGCCTCCCGTTTCGTGACTGCTAATCGGACGAACCAGTATGTTTTCGGTCCGAAACTGTTTAACGACGACTTAGCGCTGTTTAACACTTTACGTGTCTACTAGCATGTATCCATGAAATCTTTATAATAATAAGCAACGGGATCTGGCCAATTCATGAAATCAGTTTTGACGACACAAATCTCATGAAATTATTGTATGGATGTGCAATAGCTGTACTGGTCACTGTCCTTCAATTTTTCATCATAATAGCCCAGGCATATTTATAGCTGAGGTCAAGAATCCATAGCACTGTTGCCCCCGTTTTATACCAGTGTTTTCTCTTTTTTTTCCAAGGAAATCGCGGATATTCCAAGTTTGGCAGCCACATAATAGGGAATGAAAGAATGAATTGAAGGATGGATGGATGGATGAATGATAGATGGATGGATATGAATACGAAATAGCAATATGAATAGTTTATTTGTCCACAAGGAAATGGGTGGATGGATAAATGTCAATCAATGAAAAAACGTTCGCTATAACTAGTAAAATAATCTTCTGGTCGACCTTCTAAAACAATCAAATCGATAAATTTGACTCAGTTGTAAAAAACATATATCGAATATTTTTTTTTCTTTTTTAAATAGGATAAAATAACAAAGAGGAGACATTCTTTACAGTAGGAACTAAATCAGAACATGGTGCACAGAAAACAGCTCATTATTTGAAACTTAGCAGTAAGTCAACTATGTGACAGAGATCTTGTCTAATGCAAACCACTGTCCTAAGCTACAATTATAAATGTTTAGTCAAGGAATGCTTCAGTATAATTATGTAACATTTAATGGACGTCTCTATATCTGTCTTCTGGTTAATTCTTTGAAAAGGGATTGCAGTCTATAGTGGAAAGAATCAGCATCACATAGCAGTTCAAAGATGGCACTGGAGGACCTCTTTGAAGATATTGGCGGCTTTGGGAAGTTTCAGTTCCTAATGATCATCAGTGTGTATCCCATGAAAGCAGCTGTGAGTGACTTCCCAATTTTATCTGTATTTTTTTTTTCTTTTTTCATATTCTGACAGATATAAAATTATACAAATACACACGTATGTAACGGACAGACAGACAGACAGACAGACAGATAGATAGATAGATAGATAGATAGATAGATAGATAGATAGATAGATAGA
>JBCAUA010650706.1:0-15754 GCA_038406235.1 Peronia verruculata
GAAGATTTTTCACGAAAAACTACCCTAGAGTAAATGAGGAACACACTTCCAACACATTTACAGCATTAAAAGATTGCCCAACTCAAAAATGTGGATTTTGGCTTTCACTGCCGACCTTCGCCTTAAGTTTTAGGTACAAACAGTGGAAGGCAATGCCAGCACCACCTTCTTAATCAATGCTGTTGTTGCAATAGACTCTGCTTGGCCACATGACAGCTGAATGAAATATCATAATCAATGAAGTAAACTGGTCAAACTTTTCACTAAAAAATATGTGAAAAATGACTCCATCTTTCCCATTGCCTTGTCTGATACTGCTGTTGTATACATTACACAAGTTAACCCTTTGAACCTGTATGCCCGGTAAACCAGGCATGCACTACTTTGCCTACATACAGTATGCCCGGTAGACTGTAAATCTAGGGCCAAATGTCCAGGAGGTCAGGTGGTGGGTCAAGATAGGATCAGGGATTCAGGGTTCAAAGGGTTAAATTACGACTCATGTTGTTTCAATTTGCTCACAGCATGATGTTGTGAGCTCAGTTCTCTGTTGCTCTATCTCCATTTTTGGCTTTTTGAGAAAATTTGATGTTTTATGTTCAGCAACTGTTTTTGCACAAAGGAGAAAGGATAAAAGGATTTTCAAAATCTACCTGTTTGGGCAAGTGATTGGAAAAATAATGTCATTATATGGTAGATTTACTATTCCTCTTTGAAGTCTTTCATATGCCATAAATATCACCAAATAGCCTAAAAGCGGAGATAGAGCAACAAAGAAATGAGCTCATGATGTGTTTCACAAGGAAAACATGCGAGTCCAGTATCCTTCATCAAGTGGCAACTCACAATGATAAACAAATGAAATGGTGGTCATTATAAATATTGCAAGGCTCTGCACTAGCCCATTCCACCTCCTTAATGATGTTGGTGGTCTGATAATCCAGGACCCCAATGAACATGTATTAACCACTTAACTGCTGATAATAATATGATGACTAAAAATCAGTTTCTCATCTGCAAAAAAAAAAAACGTATGTCATGTCAGCTCACAATCAACCTACCCCTTTTCCTATTTGATCCAATGCTCCGACCACTGACTGTGCCTCGACTCTATAGACAGAAGTTTTTGATAGATGCCACAGACTGATGATGGGCAAAAGGAACCAGTGATGAGAGTTTACTCCGATGTATAATCTGCTTATTTATGTAACAATAAATAATTAGTAACACTGAATGACAGATGATGCTTGTAATGACTTATATGAAAGTAGAGATGGCTATTGATTGGCTTATGCACAGTGGGTGGGACTGTATGGAATGGAGGTCAGCAGCGGACGGAGCAAGGGACACTGATCACATTGCTGAAGCACGGCACTAGATTGCAACATTGAAATAGCAGTGACATAGTTAATCTAAATTTCTCAACACATTGAAAGTGACATGGCTAGTTCTTAATGCCTCTCTGAATATCAGTATTGAAACTGAACAATATAAGGTTAAAGAAAGACTGAGACCAAACAGTGTATGCTGAATGAGGTTAAAAAAGCAAAAAAAAAAAAAAAAGCTCACAAGGATTAATCAAATGAAATGTATAGTTTCAACTGATCAACTGAAAATAAATATTTGACTATTTTCATTTATTTCATGTTTTTGATGTCTTTTTCTCCAATGTTATTGTTTATATGAATCAGTGCTAAAATGCTACATGTTCAAAACAAAAGTTTATGGCAACATTTTCTCATGCTGGAAATTGTGACTGCAGATTTAAAGTGATACAAGTGTTCCTAAAAAATGATGGGGATGCAAATTTCTCAGCGGTAATACTGGAATAGGCTTTTCTGTCAAAACAGATCTAACCCGTTGTCAAAATAATAATGCACACATTTTTTTCTGTAGAAACATTGATATTGTGAAAAACATTTTACAAGAAAACTGGATTCTTTGTCAGTAAATGCTACCAATATACTTAATCACCGACACCCAGAATCACAAAATATGAAGTTCATAAGTGATCTGATATTTCATTGAAAATTTAAAACAGAAACTTGATAAATTCTCGTTAATTGACAGAGGATGAATTTTCAGTTTGTTTCTTCACATGCTACCAGGGTATGTTATTTATTTGCACAATCAGTTATGAATAAAAAAAAAATTGAAATAAAGAAATCATATGGCATGAATAGGTCTATCAAATCATGTACATAAACATATATATGTATAATTTTGAATGAAAAATTAAAAGAAAAAAAAAAAAAAGACTAAATGAATACTGATTTACTGCTAGGTGGGATCAGGTTTTGTGAATCCAATGGTTCCATCTGGGCCTCTGGGCTGCCTCAGTACTGTCATATGGGGTGATGATGAGTCAGGCTTCATTATCTGTGGTGGGCTGCCAGAAAAAGAATCAAAAGAAACCAAAGATATAATCCTCTCTGGTTAACACAAGGGATTTCTACACCACAGGAAGTCATCCTGTATCGTAGTGGTACGATAAAGATGGTGGTCAAAATATAGCATCACAAATTTACTTTGTTTCTACATTCTCCAATGCCACTTTCATCCTAGTTACAGAAAAGTATCAGTTTTAATTGGGAAAAAAAAAAATATATATATATATATATATATTATCTTCCTCTGATTTACATCATGGACTATACTTGGTCAAATCCTGAAATCATGTATCATGCAGCTTGCCCAAGAATGCTTTTCAAAATGTCACAATTCACAATAAAACAAATGCCCCACAGGTAGGGCCAAACCTTTCCCCTGAAAACTGTTGTCTAACTAAGAATGTTTTCAAAAAGAGTAGCTGGCAAATAAATGGGGAAAATCACACATCTATATTTCAAACAATATAATACATACAGAAACCACAATTAAATGCTCCCTATACCCAGACAGTTTAAAGATGCTAAGGTAGATTGAATGCCTAGAAATGTCTAGGGCTTGATAAGGTCAAAGGCTTACTCATCATTGTCCAGTTTTGGAATTCTCAAGCAAACTGCACACTACAGTGCATAATGGAAAATAAAATCACCTCAACACACTAACAGCTATGCCTTTAAGATGAATATTAATGTCATCAAAAGCAGCCTACTACCCTGGTATTTTCTATTCGCACTTGTGTTTACAGGGGGCATACAGGTGAGAAAAAGTCAAAATTTGGGTCGAATATAGGCACCTTTAGATTTTACTAGCAAGGTCTCCCGTTCTACGAACAGGTGATATAGATAAAAATAATAAACTGACATTGACCATTGTCTGTGAAAAATGGTAAAATATAAGACATCTATCTCTGATCTTTGCACTACCTATATCTAGAATCTAGATTCTAGCTGCTAAGAGAATCTGAATTACATAATCTACACCACAATTATAAAGCTACGAAGAAATTCTACAGCTACACTATAATAACACAATCATACACACAACTATTTAACACAGTGATGGCACACACAAATTCTTAACACAGCGATGGCACAAACACTTGAAAACATAGTGTAAATCAAAGCTGAGTGGCAAGAGTGATGTAAACACCTCGGTGGCCTGCTTGCGAATCGTGAGTGAACACAAATTACAGTCAATTGAGTATTATTTACACACACACACACACATGGCAGACAAAATGAATGATAGTTCGGCATTAAAAAAATAAAACAACTGTGTAAATTCAATCAAAATAAAGAGTACCCTATAACACAGATGGGTATCCATTGCCCACGTGTGTAATTTTTTAAAATTTTAAATCCCTGCTGATTCCTACTTTATTGGACTGTGAGATAAGTGCCACGCCCACTGATCACTCTTATTATATTGATATTATGACAAAGAGTTTCAGTTTCAGTGCATTGACGTCCTATAAAGCAGATACATTTTTCATTCAAATTAATGCAATCATCAATGACATCAATGACAAAAACTTGTGTAATATAAAAATAAAAGAAAAAAAAATGAAAACAGAACAAAACAGTAGGTAAGTCTTTAAACAGAAGTCAATTTACAGCTAGTCCATGATATTTAGATCTTTAGATCTACCTTATTTGTAAACAAATGTTTAATTAGTGATCAAATATAGAAAAAGTTGATTATAAACACTGAGTTGGTGAATCTTTTGTTTAACACTGATATTTCATCAATGAATGTTGATAAATTTATGATCTATACCCTCTCCATTTCTAGTACTCTTATCATGAAGTGCTCAGCAATGTTGTGAGCAAAAGAATAGAAGATAAAAATTCATTAAAAAAAAAAAAAATGGAATTAAGGCACAATCTGTACTATATCATATTGTTTCATTTCTTGATGCAAATTTATATATTACAGTGGAACACACTCAAACCAAAATTTTGGGGACCTGACATATTGTTTCAGTTTAAACATATTTCGGTTTATCCAGACTGGTAAAATTGGTATGGTGGAAGTTGTCAGAAGAGGGAATGAAACCAAACTCTGCAAGGACGAATTTCACTAACTAAGCACGTGGTTCATCTGAAACTACACGGTGCTGTAACACCATGCTACACTGACAGCGTGCATCATGATGCTTTGATGACATGTTGCTCGCCTTGCCTTGTCAGCACACAATGTGTTCTTGATTCAATGACCCAATTCACCGGTCCCTTACCCCGTCTTCGATACCTGCTGGTGGCCTCAGGCCTGGCGATGAGTGAATGGCATGTCGATATAGGTCACAAGCTTCCACCTAAATCAAGGTTATTGTTTTCAGTTCAGCAGTGTTCACACGAATGTTGACTTTGGTTTATTGCTAGTCCATTAACAAAGAGTATGAGGGAAAAAAAAAATGGGAATTAATTTTTCTTTTGGCTCAGCCATGTTTTCAGTTTAGCCATTTTTGGTTTAAGTGTGTTCCACTTTACAATGAACTGATCTGCCAGATGTAGGATGGGCTCTGCAAAGAGTTAAGTTTATACTCTCAGCAAAGATTGAAGGGATAATGGTAGCTGAAAAGTACTGAAATTTTAGACTAAGTGTTTGCATGAACAAATTTCACAACATCTATATAGAAACTGGAGGATTTGACCACAATTTCCAGAACTTTGAGTACATGCTTTCCAGTCTCTTTCCAATTATCAGTGGTATCTGGGATAAAATATTTTACTTGAATCAAGAATGGAAATGTTAAACAGGAAAAGTATGGTGTTATATACTGAATGTTCTAATAACATTATAACTAAGTTAAGACAGGAATTAGAATTTGTGTTCAACATTTTGAATGATCTATTGATTTTTCCAAATTAGTCATCACCTTTGCATGTAACCAGCTACAGTTTGAGAGAGAACAGGACATTAATTCTATGAACACATTATGAAAGAAAAAAGCTCATATGGAATTGCTACTTATGTTATTTTACTCCTGCATTTCTGGAACATTAGTAGTTTATAAAGTATAAGAGCAGTGGAACCCGCGAAAAGTCAACTTGCTTAAAGTAAACTCTCGGTTAAAAGTCAACATGGTCCGGCAGTCCCGTTTTTTTCCCTCTATATTTCATTAGTCTTGTCTCTGATAATGTCAACACCTTCAGAGGCCAAACTTACTTAAATTCGACTCCAAGTGGCCCACACTGGCCAATTGACAGCCATAAATTATGAAGACAAAGAGAAAAAAAGTCGGACAGAGAGACAGAGACGCTTTGCTATGACACACTAGATAGCCTGTGGGTCTGTCGCTGTATTGAAAAGATGCTTGGCTCTCTTCACCTGTCTCCCGTTGGTGGGGATGCACAAACACACACCCACACAGCAGTTTCAGTTTCACACTTGCGCTCCTCACCCTTCTCCTGTACATTTGCAAGGCCATGGATGCTCAGTACAACTGATCACTGACCATCTTGCCATTGT
Source organism: Peronia verruculata (assembly GCA_038406235.1). Taxonomy (NCBI): domain Eukaryota; kingdom Metazoa; phylum Mollusca; class Gastropoda; order Systellommatophora; family Onchidiidae; genus Peronia; species Peronia verruculata. The sequence goes on from JBCAUA010650706.1 coordinate 5,860, forward strand.
TCCGTGATTGGCCGTCTGCACTTGCCTTAGCGAGGATACACCAACACCTACTCTCACTTGGTTCTCTTCACCCTACTTGTTGCCACTCACACTTAAGACAATGCAGACAGACACTTCGCCAGATTTAATTTCAGTCACGTCTTTAGATCACATAACAGACACTCTAATATCGAGATAACCATCCAGGAGAAGATTGAAAATGAGCTCGCCGTGACTAATCAACCTACTATTACTACTATCATCAACTCCATGATCAAAATGTTTGTAAGGGGCATAACCCAATAAAAAAACAACACATATTTTGACCCTTTGTGCCTACCAGAGAGTGTGTCCACTGAAACAGGATAACCTTGCTTATAAAGTCAACCTCGCTTAAAATCAACACCTTTTCTTGGTCCTGAGAGGTTGAGTTTATGCGGATTCCACTGTATTAAACACTGAAAGCCCTTTCCTGACCACAACATGACAGGACATTACATCGAACTTGAGATGCATCAGATTGTAGGTCAACCATACCTATGTTAAAGATATGCTGCTAGAGTAAATAAATCACAGCATGAGATAATTCTAAAAAGCAATTAAACATCAACATACAAAATGTGTAAGACATTGTGGAGCAGCTATCATAAATAATAGATGCAACACGCAGCTCAGTTAGCAGATCCATGAAACTGCCGTGGAAAAGGTGTGGCCATTGTTAATGCTGTCTCCCGATAGTCAGATCTGAAATTTTTGGTCCCAACACATAGAGTACCACAAACATAGTTGTCATTTAGATTAAAAACTTAGCCTATTCATGCTGTCACAATATTTTGAGCCAGTGCACTCCCTCCCCATCCCCAATCAATTGTTGGTTGTGAATGTTCTACCCAGACTGATCACAGCACTCAGGAGATGCAACTTGAGCTAACTTTTCCACAGAATGATAAACATTTTTCCCTTACCTTCACCATCAATTGTGCTATTTCTCATGCAAGTGACATTCAGCATGAAAACAGAACATCTCTTTTGACCACTGACAGATAGTATCAGCATGAATGAACCCACGGAGGTCAAGACATAACCAATGTTCCTTTTGTCTTACCTTGGTACGCAAAAAATATATGAAGTAGACCAGATACAAGATCTGACTACTGGTACTAACTCTGTGTCATGAAACAAATAATGACAGGTTAAAATTCCTAGATAGCCTTCCTCTATTGAAAATTCATTACAGATAGATAATTTTAACCGTTTCCATTGAATTTGGCTGTATACTACAGGAAAACAGTGAAAAAAAAAAAAAAAACTGACTGGTTCGAGTGATTCTAAGAATATAGCATAACATGACAGACATGAGTAATATTTTTAAGTTCCTTTTTTCATCTCCATGACTGCTCTACGAGATAGCAGTAATGAACAACATCATACAATTTGTTTTCCTTTTCCATTGGTGTAATCTCATACACAGTAATCATGGGCCAACAAAAATAATTATCAGAATACTTGATATTATAAAGTTTATTTAATAAAAAACAACAACAACAACAACAAAAAACAGACAGTTGACATTCACTGAGTATGCTTTTTCCAATAAATGCATGTACATAACTGATAGAATAAATTTTCCCTCATTAATCTATCCTCTTACAAGACATATAAACATATTATATCAATAAAAAATGAAACAAACAAAAAAAAAAGGACATTCATTAAGTATGCCCGTCTAATAGGTCTACCTTTATCTGAATAAATATACATATAGCAATGATGAATACATTATAGTGAGCTGAGCAAGAATTGCTGAGCCTAAGAAGTAAGACTGAACAGATAGCTCATTATCTATGTAACACTGTTTTGCACTAAGATCTCTTCAACAAGGTTTTACTTTGATATCATGAACGTAAAAATTAAGAGTTAACATAAAGAAAATGAGGTATAAGTTGTAAGATATCAACATCATCAGTAGTTAGGCTCCCTTTGTGGCAGTGGAATGTAGAGTCTCCTGATGAAATTGTGGATTTCACTACTAAATGACCTTGACCAGTTCTGGTACAATTTCTGATACTAGAACTGAAAATCTGTCTGTCCTGTCATTGATGAGAAAAGAGCTTCTTTATGAGATTTATCTGCTCTGAAGGAAGAGACACAGAGATGTTCAGTAACTTTTGAGGGCACAGAATTACTTAATAATTACAGGGAGATTTTGTGCCTAAATGGTTAAAAGTATAATGCTGGCAACTTCAGCTTATACTGTAAAATGAGTTTCTCTATTTATATTTTCTCACTGCTGGCAAATGGTTTGCATTTGTTCTTGACATCTGTGGTAGCTCCATTTGCATTATTTTATAGAAACAATACTGAACTAGAACCAAGATTTTCTTTATGTAACACGTACAAGTTTCCTTGACTGCCTGCAGATGAGTAAGCATTATGCTTCTCATTGTGTAATACATGCACTTCAAAGAAATCCTGAAAAAGGGCAAGAGAGGCAGACCAAAATTGTGATACACTGATCTCTGCAAACGTAACATGCAATTCGCCACCCATTGCGACAGAAACATGAGAAAGCCTGGATCTGACAGGGAATTCTGGAAATCAGCTGACACAGTGGGAGTGAAAGTATGTGAGGCCAAGAAAATCCAAGAGTGGTAGGACCTGTTCAATTGTAATTACTGTGGTAGGGCAAGTCTTTCCCGCATTGGCCTTTACAGCCTTGAAATGAAATGCTCCCCTCAGCCTTGAGGGTACAATATCCATGGTCAGATATGACCGAAAGAAGCCATTTATCCATCCACTTCAAAGAAATTGCTGGCACAGAGTAACGCAATCAGGCAAAAATTGCTTGATGTACATACAATGAACTGAAAATGTGTTTCAGTCTTGGATAAAACTTCTGAAATCACCAAAATTGTTATGGTGACAGGGTTTGGAGCACAAGTTTCAGCAGTGTCACCAATTCAGCAATTAGAGAAGTGGAAATCTTTGTAATGCCTGTTTAATCCGGTGGCCAAATTCCCCACAGTGAGAAACACAAAGGCTGATTTCTTGGGGATTTCTCAGGGGTAATGGAACATTCATGTGTGAACCGCAGTGCGGCCGGCCCCATATCAAAGACCATCGCCGATGCTATGTTTCCTATAGTTCTTAAGCAAACTTGCAAGGCGGTACAGCACATTGCACGTGCCAGTACTTGACACACTCATGCCGCCTGGCTGATCTCTTTGTCGGAAGAAACTGGTCCACATTGAGCGTATGTAGTGTGGCGTAGCCTTAGAGTAGAGTGGGGGAATTTTTGAGGTATAAAGTGTAACTTGTTACGTTCCCTGTTTCACTCTGCATATATGCACGCTCGGCATATAAGCACGCTTTTCAGCTTGTCCCGCAACCGTGCTTAAATCCGGAGACTACTGTCCCAAACTGATCAACAACTTCCAAATAATTAGAAGTACATGCAAAATATTTTGGGTGGGCATCCTGAAAGAGATTTTGTTTTATTATTTTAGATAAACAATTTGACAATTTTAGATAAACAATTTGAATCTTTTGGTATACTGATTTGAGGAAACAATTAAAAAAATCTGATTAATTAAAACGCTAGCCATGGCAATGATGCAATCTTGGATTTTGACCTCTCTGAAATAGCTATTTTTGAACTCTATCTTCTCTGTCAAATATCAATGGAACTCAATGAAACCTGGCCAGTTTGTTATTTAGCATACTACATTGTATCTAAAAGTTACATAGTTTCAGCTCTTCATATCAGATGAATTTCACATTTCATCTTTTTTCATAACATAAACCTACTTTTCTCCAAAACTTACTAATAGAAATGTTCCTTTTTTAGTCTTCTGAAAATGATATACCCCAAATTTGGATAGAATCAGTTTAAAAATAGCAGACAGCAAAATAGTGCCAAAAATTCATGCTTTGAAAGAAACATATTTACAGTTTTTATTTAACCCTTATATTATGAGATGAGACTGCTAGAGTGATAATGTTTCGATAACATAATTTACTCATGTTGAAATCTTGACAACATAGGCCAAAATGGTAATGAAAAACAACTATTATGATAGAGTAGTTGAAAAGTCATTCAAATATGAGAAATACAATCAATCAGTCTTTGAACATTTCAAGGCCTTGATAGTTTAAAGGTTGATAGAAAATTTAGTGTGGAGACTTTATTTGACATGGAGAGTATTATTAGGTTTTTTAGCTCTAAAAACAGCAATTTTTCACTTGCTTTGTTTCTCTACATGACTCCTGTGTCATTTTTTTTCCTGGCTTTCTGTTCATACCTTTTTCCAATTTTGCTTACTACAATGTACTTCCTATCACCATAATGGTTCCCATAGAGTCACTGACGATCTTAATATTATTATCTGGTCTCCATATCTTCCTCTGTGAAACGACTGCTTGACCTTTCCTATGGACAAACCATGACTGTACTCTGAAGCAGCAGAATAAAGAGAATTTCACTTGTTGTAAGGGGTGGAAATTTGTTTCACAGCTTACACTAATATACATGATTATGAGGCCTTTACATCTCAGAATGGTAAGCCAATGCAGTGGGCTCAAGATATTGCTAGAAGAGGTCATAATCAAGTATCTCATCTCTTACTTTGCCTGTATCTTGTCAAACAGTGATCCACCACTGAGAATCCTAAAGTTAGATAAAAGGCTATGACATCTGTTGATGACCATTGACCAAACACGTTAGAATTGACATCCACTTTTTAATAATATTTGTATATTCACAGAAAGCAGAACTTTCAAGAGAAAACATAAACCCAAAATGGAATTTTGCTTAAGTAAACACTTTATTTCAGGATGCTCCCCCCCCCCTTTTTTTAAAAAAGATATATTTACTTTGATCAGTGCAACTTTATGAGAAAACTCTCAGACAAGTAGATTTATCTGTTTTTCTGGGCTGCAGCACAGAATTTATTTGCTCAGTCAACTAATTGTCACTGCTCTAGATAACAATAAAAGTAATTTTTACTACTAAAATCACTTTTGAGACCCATGCCATTATTTTAGGACAAGGACAAGTCAAGGTGTAGATTTTCCTATACTATTGTTATACAATAAAAGGAGTGTCCAGTACTGCAAAGCCAGCTACAACACCGCCCTCATCTGTTCCAGATATTTTGGTCCTCATCATGTGTCCACACTCAAAGTTTTCAATCTCCTGGTCACCAGATCTGAAAGAGAAACAAAATCATCATCAACTCTATGCATATGTAGTATTGTTTAAAGACATTGATTGATTCAATGCAAACTATGCAATGTTGAAAACTTTTAATGAGTTAAAAACTAAGTTCTACAACTGTGACAACATAATAAAGCTTAACATCTTTATTGATTTTTGGCCTTCACTCCCGTTAGTTGTCAATTTGCCGCTGCATTTGGCACTGCTATATTATTTCAATATATACAAATCACAAATAATTATGCTGGAATACAAAAAAAAAAAAAAAAATCAATATTTGAACGCCAAGTTTTTGTCAGTTTACTTCGTTTTCCATCACTGAAACATAATCGCGTCTTACAATTATAAGTTACATGAGATGTATCCAGAATAAGTAGGCAGGTAAATTTAAAGAAAAAATGAGACATTTTTATGACTTGAATTTCAACATGTATTCCTGTCTTTTCTTAAATTTAACGATAACTTATACTACTTACTCACCCAATGTAAACTCCATAAACTCCAATTTCACTAACAACATCAGATAACTGGAAAGGCACACCAGTTTTTACGAGGTAGTTTCTTTGCTGCCATGGAAATATCCTTTGCATCAGGATATATGCATTGCGTTCTTTGGAATTTCTGTGCTGCTTAAAGAACTTGGAGATTGCTTCATTATACATGTTGTGACCTATATGGAAATAATAGATGGAATGCGTGTTTTAGCAACACAGCATGGACCAGTGGAAAATAATCTCAGGAAGTTTTGTCCAATCACTTCCATGTATATTATTACTCTGAGAAAAGACATTGGAAAATTCATCTATCTGATTATCAGTCCAAACATACCTGATAAAACAGGACTGAGGGGACCAAAGAAAAGTCCTGTTATAAGCGGATCCTGTTATAACCCAGACACAATGAATTTGAGGAATAAAACATTGCTAGCCTATTGCCTGATTATAGGAGACAATTTTCTTTTCATGGATAATCTCCCATCATTGAATTCTTTTACTTTTGCATGGTTAGCAAATACCATAGTATGATGATAACAGTATATTAATACCATTCCATATATTAGAGAAGCACAGTATGTTCATGTAATAGTACCACACTGTAATAGTCAAAAGTCTTGCAGAGTCACTGATCACTGGATATCTAACATACGACACTTCACGGACCTTGTGTCAGATTCTCACCCATCGCTGTCCTCAGCAAACTGTGCCGAGACAAGCCTAAGCACACTGAAAGATCAAGGGTATCATATTACTTCACCCACTGTTCCCATTCTCCTTCTGTACCAGAACCTTTATGCTCAATCTCTTGCATGCCTAGGCATGAGAGTGGGGTGGAAGCAATAATCACTATCGTGGAGAATAGGAAAGTTATAGAAGTGATAAAATATGCGATGAGAATAAATCTGCTTAATCCACATCATACAGCAGCGATATTAACACCGCAAAATGTAAACAAAAGCTGCTGCACTAATGTCAGGATCCATCACTGCTGGTTGGCTTAAATGGGCCAACTTGCCAGTGAACAGTTAGATCCATGTCTATCTTACCTAATATTACGAGCTATCCATGTGAGTCCTTTCTTTATCCACGTGGGCCCACCACCTTGGCCTGTGTTGTTTATCACATGACTCTCTTCCTGACAGTCATGTTTGCAGTGTACTTGACCCACTTACGTGCCTCAGGCAGTTTTGAAGTACCATGGGCAGACAGGTGGATTATGTTGTGTGCATCTAGCAGTACAGGTATTCTGCTATAGGTGATTCGGTGTCATGGACTACTGCTATGTGATATAATATTTTACTAATGCCAAAGAAGGAGTGGACAGGGGGATTAGTGACGCTCCTGCTATTAGAGATTTTCTGTTATAAGCGGTCCTGTTATTAAATGGTTCTAACTGCAAATACTTATACGCCTAAGAACCTGCCGCCTAAGAGCCTAGTACTCCTAAGAACTTGTCTCTGGTGCTAAATGAAATTTTTTTCTCTATAATTTACCCCTTGAAGAACCGACTCCCAAATAAAAGATCTGCCGAAGAGCCCCGTTTTGGGCCAAGATACACGAGTACTTATGGTGTAATTTCAAATCATATTGTCCACTTGAGAAAAACACACAGTGCTAGATGTGCAGTAAAATTGGGATGGGGATGGAAGGAATAGGTAGACAATGGAGTAGAAGTGATGGTTGAAATATGAATGTATAATCAGGCCACATTGTGGACCAACCTATAAGCATTTCTTTGTTTGACAACATGTGAGGTATCATCTGTAAGTTTAACCTCCTGACTGGTCAGTTTTTGTTTTTTTTTTTACTTTGGTCCGTCTGTAAACACTTAAGGCACTCATGGCACGTGCGATTATCCATAGGATAGCAGAGCATTACTGGTATCATGTCTTCATTCAACAAAAATACAGTTATGTGAAAACTCTTTGGACATTTTAACGCTAGACATTATTTATACTCCAAGAAAGATCAGAAATTGCTAGACCTAATAACAACACATATAGGGAAGAGGGCTGTACTTATTCACAAAGATAAATCTTTCACTAACGGTAATGATCAAGTAATGACAGTCGTGAAAACTACGGGTTGCGTAACTTATCAATCTGCCTAAGAACCCGTCTGCCTCAGAGCCCACTTTTTTTTGTCTCCTGGTGACCAGGTTCTTAGGCAGAGACCATTGTATATAACTACAGTTCACCAGAAAGGTGCCAAAAACTGTGAGGCCAACAGGACAGCTGCAGCAGAGCAATGTCAGTGTACCTTCCGAGCAAGAATTGGCCTGATCAGCCACCTATGGAACAACAGACCAAGAGACCTCTAGCCCCCAAGAGGAAGATGACAAAGATGGTCCTCATCGCTACCACGGGCAAACAATATATAAATATATGTAATAATGCAACAAGTGTATGGTGGAAATATCATTTACTGCCCTCATAAATATCCAGAGAGGATATTTCCTTATATTCAAAGTCATATCTGCATACACATCAAAACAAATCATGGAATACCTCTTAACGTTCACACAGTAAACCACAAAATAAAAGTACAGATGTGCAGAAAATATGAGAAAAAAAAAAGAGCCTCTGCTATCCTGTTCTGTCAAAAAACTTTGGTTCGACAACAAAAGAGAGTGGGGTGGAAAAGGGAGCAGGAACTGGGGGAGGGGAAAAAGGTACATTGCAGATGTACACTGAGGAATAATGTGGACATTCTTCAGGTCAAATTCAACTCACCTCCTCCTTCTCTCTGAGGCTTCAGAACAAATTTATCAGGAGAGGCCAGAGCTATTTCTACAGCTTTGTCCCCATCAGGTCCCTGGAGAGAAGCACAAAAGTTAGGAAATTCACTTGATCATTGATAGAATATTTAACTAGATACCAGCATTTTATTCTAGATCATTCATACATGAAAAATTTATATCAAACAGCTACCCAATAATAAAACACTAAGAAATACATCATTTGTGCTTCATTGTTCCCCTTTGTCTCATTCAAGCTGATAACTTTTCAGTTCATTTTTATCTTGATGCTAATGACATACAGACATAATTTACAATGAAAAAAACACGAAGCACGAGCTTGTAAGTGAAGAATGATCAGCTGCTGCACAATTTGAAATGCTTAGCTTGGATATTACTACTGATGGTAATTTAGAGGTAAGACCATTTAACCCCTTCAATCCCACAGACGTACAGCGAACGGCACAAAAGTGAACAATTTATCATGTTGGGCCGTACAGTGCACATCCTGGAGGAAACTGAAACCCCCGTTCCCATTCACCAGTTGGACGTGCGTTGTATGGCCTTTCTTTGAGGGGCTATAACTCTTCTATTTACAAAGTTTACGAGTTCTCGCTACAACTTCATGAAATCTGAAAGTGCTGAAACGCAGTACACAGGTTTTTATACTGCTAGTGCAACTGTCTTAACTGCAGTAGGACTGTAAACAGTGATTTAGATCTAGATCTGGTAGTTCTAGGCCCAGTGCAGTTGTTAGCACCATTTATCAATACAAATGAAAATTATCTGGCCTTGACTGGTATAAAATGAAAGTTCATTACATTAACTTTCATAATAGATGCAACTTTACATAGCTAGCATTATTAGTTATGCTGCTATACCCAATCAAAGAGCACAACCACAAAATAATGAAAAACCCTATATAAACTGGAACGAGAGCCTGAATATTTAGTGTTGTAAAAATTAGTGAAAACCTGGTGTAGCAAAAGGATTACTATAAGAATACACTGATATAAACCAAGAAAATTTCCTTGAAAATCTCTTCTTCACAATATTTCTGACTTGGAATAACTGTCCAATGAACTGGTATTACGTACGAGATCAAGACTATACTGGTCAGCAAATGTTGCCCGCACAGCCTCAACAATCTTGGGATCCTTGATGAATTTTTCAACAGCTCCTGGACAAGCCAGTTCTTGCTGGATTTTCTTGGCACCAGCCAACTGGTACTGAACACATGGACATTTGATGGCTGTCGATAGTTCTATCATCAATCTGCCATTCCACTCCTATACTCAAAGGACAAAATTTATTATAGATATATATATATATATATAAGCATTATATTTCCTAGAGCATGAATGTCACAAATAAATCTGGCAGATAATATGACAGATGGATGGATGGATGGATGGATGGATGGATGGATGGATGGATAGATGGATGGATGGATGGATGGATGGATGG
>JBCAUA010650817.1:0-15753 GCA_038406235.1 Peronia verruculata
AAAAAGCATGTCTTCGGTTTTTGGATGCTCATAGTGGTTACAATTCTCTTTTCCTTCCTAGTCTTCTGTCGGTCCAGGCATAAGAACATCAATACTGCTGCCATTTTTTAAAACATACAGGGGGCTGTTTTTTTTTTAAAAACTATGTTCCTAATAATGACGGCAGAATAGACAGCGGTGCCGCCCGTTTTAAATACTGAGATTACATAGTTACCGGCCTTATGCTATTCATCTCACCTTTGTAAAAAAAATGTTTATATAAATATATTTTTTTTTTCTTCACTTCATGTGACAAACATATTTGTTTGTTTGGTATCTGTGTAGTGGAAGAATATACGGTAGCCTACTCAGTTCCTTCTCCGTATCCTCATCCCCTCCCCACCCCCTCTCTCCCAGCCCCCCCCCCCCAACCACCACCACCACAACCAGTGCTTTTGCAACAATGTTAGTGTCTTCGAATGCTTATTTTAAACTGTGTCTATGTTTGAAATTTTTGTCCTTATTGTTTCTTAAAGTGAGAGTGGTCTAGAAATAATTTACTGATGAATTCATCAGTTCTAATCTGACTTTGTTTGGACCATGTATCAATACCTGAATTAAATTACGTTCTGGTCTCTACAACAGCAATCCCCAATGTTAATGAACTGTCTCTTCCTCTATCTATCTCTTCATCGGCTACCCTGTAGATCTAGTGTGCCTTGTAAATAAGTTTCAAGAACCCTTTAGGCCTTCTGACACGGCCTTATCAAACAGGTTATGGCTAAACTGAAATTCTATGACCTATGTGTGCAGCTCGTAGGCTAGCGGTGCAGATGCACAACCTGTCTGTGTTGCCCACGATAGTACGGTCTCTGCTACCGTTTGTGTGGTTCGATCAAGTCCAGTATCATGTAGGCCTACATAATGTGACAGTCTTGAATATGAAGTAAATAGTTAAAGATTTTGACGTGTCTGAAAGATAGATGCCCCCGATACACACGTAAATTCCACGGCAGTTTTTTTTAGCTAGGTCCTAGTCTGCAGTTTGCTATCTTTACCCGAATGCGTGTCGAGAGAACAAATCACGCTGTCAATCCCGTCTGACGTAATACCTAGCACTCAGTCCCTTGTCGTGATAACAACGGGTTGTTGTAATTAATTAGGCTGGCAAACACTGGATCTACGGTATCTGATTCTATGTCAATAAATTTTATCATCTACTTGTGTACTGCCTCATCTCTTGACGCATTAGAGTGCCTGTAAAGGGTTGCACAGTACTCTGAATCCCCCCCCCCCCCCATTTTGCTTTAAAAATAAAATAAAATAAAATAAAAAATAAGAAGAAAAGAACAGAAAAGGAAATAGGAACGAGAAGGGAGATGGTTCTTATAATTGTTGTGCTGTTGCCGGTGCTTCAACTCGCCGACGTGGTCACAGAAGACAATAATAATCCTACATTGCTAAATCTAATCATTTTGAATGGAAAATGTCGCACATGACATATTGATAACTGCAGTCCTTAACCTATTCTGTCACTCTAGTTACTTGGAAACGAAAATGTTGACCAGATCTATGGGTTGAAAAAAGTGGCAAGAAGGGGAAGAGCGGGGAGGGAGGGGAGGGGGTGGGTTCTTATGTAGACTTGTTGTTGACAGCGCTAAATCACACACCTAGCAGTGGCAGTGCCATCCAAGATGACAGATCTATTCACTTTGAATGGAATGAAATGATTGTGAAGGCAATTGGTAATTGTAAGCATAACATTAGAATTATAGACAGCTTAAGTGGTATTCTATGTTGTTACAATCATTTATTTTCTAAATAAAGTTTAGTAAAAAGGCAAGAGAACTTTCACGTGATTACAGCTGAGATAACCACCACGCCAGGAGGTTGAAAAGCTTATATAAAACGTAATCTGTCACGTGATTCGCTCTCGTATAACCACTTCGTCCACCCACTATTGTACTTATTTGATCCTTCGACTCTGAAGATACTACGATGTTGCAAATATAAATCCACGTCACCGCAACACCACCACCGTCAGGGTGAACACGACAGGAAGCAAGACATTGATATAGATTATTATAGAACTATTAAGTTATCGGTGTCAAGTGTCTCACTATCTGTCTCGCCGATGCCTGCCCTTGCCTCTTGCAGAACTGTCAACAACATTGTGACTACGCTACAGTACAGACTATCGTTATCCCTGTCATCACTTGACATCTTTATGCTATGGACATACATCATCATGGTTATCGATCATGTTAAAGAAATGTCTTCATGCCGAGCTCATCATCATCCTTCTCGTCTTTTTCCTTGTACAGAACGATCTTGTATAGTATAAGAACATCCAACAAATGACGTGTTATAAAAATATAAACAAAACAAGAAATGTGCTGAAATATGATTACAGAATTGATAACGCTGCATTTGTGACAGTCTCTGGTGTCTCCTCTATCTCGTCTTCTAATGCCTCGACCTCTTCGTCGTTATCATTATTATCATTCATATTTTACGGAAATGTGTTGAACAACGAGACAGAGATTGCCAATTTGGCAGTTAATTCAAGTAAACTGCGTAGAAATGTCACAGGCGTTAAATTCATTACCGTTCACAATTCTCATCATTACCATCATTAAAATCATCATCATCATCATCAGTTTATTTTCAGCATCATGACCACCATCATCATTACTGTATGTCTTCAAATTTAAGGCGGGCTATCTGGCGGCAACTAACTTCATACACTTGAAGAAGCAAACAACTTTCTGTAGAATTGGATATGTTAAAAATTGAGTCATCATCATCATCTTCATCCTTCTCCTCCTCCACCTCCTCATCATCAACATCATCATCATTATCATCGCCAACTTTGCATGAATTGTCAAACCAACAGAAACTGCTTAATAATTGAACACAGGCTAACTGAACAGCGGCATTCAAACTGGTAACATTGCATATAGCTCTAGAAATAGCACATATTACGAACACATCAGCCTTTGCCAATGTCGTGTTAATCATTGTTAACTCTCCGCAGTGAAACCCCCCCCCCCAGCCTCGACGCATATAGCTCTACAAATAGTACATAATATTACGAACACACCAGCCTTTGCCAATACCGTAATAATCATTGTCCTGTCAACTCTCCGCAGTGACCCCGCAACCTCGACGTAAGCAGAACCTGAGTCAGCTACTCCTGTCGAAATTGGCCAGTGTTGACAGCAAAGATATCAGACAGACCATTGATGTGGAGCACCACAATGAGGGTTTGCTGATTTTGTTGTTTGTTGTTGTTGTTGTTTTTCTTTCTCTGTTTTTCTTTGTTCCTTTTTCTTGTTGTTGTTTGTATTCTCCTCTCTCTTCCTCTCTCGTTCTCGCGTTTTTATTTTTATTTTTTCACTGTCTTCTTTCTTCTGTCAACTTTATCTTCGGTGTATTTCTTAACTACATATTTTATTTGCCCTTCAGCTCCAAATTATTTAATCTATTTCTTCTTGTGTTTTGTGTATTATATCTATAGACTATGTTTTTTTGTATTGTCTTTTGCATATTTCACATTTATCTTAATTTGTGCTTATCATAATAGTTCTATTTAAAGTGTAAATTTACTCACAAGATAAGTAAGCAAACAGTGTCAGCTGATATTCAAGCTGAAAATTCAAACTCGACTCGAACTAAATCTATATTATTTTGGCGCCTGTTTTTCTTTTAAGTGATTCTTTCTATGTTATGTCTTTGTCAGTGTAGTTTTTAGTGAACGCAGTTATGCAGTTGTCATCCATCTATCCATCCATCCATCCATCCATCATTCATCCATCTATCTGTTCATCCATCCATCCATCCGCCCATCCATCCATCCGTCCATATATCCGTCCATCCATCTAGATCTATCCTCTCATCCGTCCATCTATCCATCCGTCTTCCCATCTGTCCATTTATCTAGATCTATCCACCTATCATCCATACATCCATACATTTTTCCATCCATACATACACACAAACACATAGACAGACACACGAACACACATACACACTATCCATCCATCTTTCCATCCTCGCATACACCCATCTGTACGCTGATACATACACACAAACACACAGACACACGTGCACACACAACTATCCATCCACATCAATCCATCTGTCCATTAATCCATCCATCCACCCATCGTCCATATATTCGTATACCCATCCATATATACATAGGCAAAAACACATGCACACACATATCCATCCATTCATCCATCCATCCAGAGATAATTGGGGAAATCGACTTTATCCACGCCGATGGAGAGAGGACTCAGTCCAAATACACATCCAACTTTGACAGTGTGAACGAGAAAGTGGAACTGACTTTGACCCAGGGCAAAGCTTTGGTCATCATTAAGGTCAGTTTTTTTTTTCTCCCTGTCTGTCTTTCTGTCTGCCTGTCTGTCTGTTAGCCTCCTGCCTCCCTCTCTCTCTCTCTCTCATCAATTGTCAGTTAATTGTGAGCAACATGTAGCCAATTGTTATGCGCGACCAATGAATTGCCTGTTATAGATTACACGAGCCTAAGATAATACAAGATTCTTTCCCAGATAAATCAGCAGTTAAGACAAGATGATTTTATTAGACCAGACTGCCGACAATGCTTTTTGTGCTTTGATTATAATAAATATTCCTGATTGGCTAAACCATGATCAAAACACACTTTCACAAGTTGCAAAAGCCCTTTGCCGTCTTAAAACTAACACAAAAACATAAGTTCTAGAGGCCAAACATCTCATCCCCCCCCCCCCCCTTCCTTCCCCCAAACTTATGAGATATGTGTGAATATAATGTGTTTTAACAAACAAAGCCTAAAACAATTGTCAAATTTTGAAAGTGATCGGAGGGAAATTGTAGAAATACGGAAGACATCGTTTTTTGTTTGTTTGTTTGTTTGTTTGTTTGTTTTTTAAATAGCCAACTAATTCCTAATAAATAACACTCGCAGTTCCTTCCAGAACAACGACAGCAAAACAAAACGAACCAGGCGGTAGCTTTTCAGATTTCTCAAATGTATCATTATAAACATTGTTAAAGAAATTTTGCTCTCATTTAGGTTTTGCATATAGATCTAGATATCTATAGGCCTACTTTAACAGCTGTGATTTTCCTTGCAGGTGATTGCCGAGCGTATCGTGCCCACAGACTACGAGTTCAACGTGTGGAGAAAGTCACAGGCCATTGTCACCAGGCAAATTGAGATCGACTTACTTGCCAATGAGCAGAGGCGGCGCCTATATCAGCATGTCATGGAGAGTGCTGGTCCCAGAGGTACGCCCACGACTATCTCTCTCTCTCTCTCTCTATCTCTGTATGTGTGTGTGTGTTTTTTTTTTTCTTTTGTTCATTCCTTATCATTTTTTCCATGTCTCCAACAGTTCATTTAGATGCCTAGACGAAAAACGTCATATTTTTAAAGGGTACTCCATATGGTTAAGGGACATTTGAACTCACTGAGAGTTTCTTTTTCTTGTTATTCAAATATTTTTTTCTCATTTGTGTATCACTGCATTCTGATGAAAAGCACAGCATGCTTAGACCTCTATAAAAAATATGGAGAGTAGCATGGCTGCCTCTATACATACCACCCAGCCATGAGTAACAGTATCATACACCATTCATGCTACAATGCAGCTTAAGAAGTGAGCATTTCATGAAGAAGACATTTGAACTTTTTAATTGGAAAACAAAAGATATAGATCTATGGTGAATTGAACTTTTTTTTTTTTTAAATTTCTTTTGCACACACAGTCTATGCCTGATTGTGTTACAGGTACTTGGGGGAATTGCATTTAACTACATGAAATTTCTTGTGTTGCCTATAAAAATCTTCTCTAACAAATAAATGGCACATTAGGTCATGTATACAAAAACTAATAATGCGTTGAGTCGTGAAGATTTAAGATATCAGATTAATTATGACTCTTCTCTGTCTTATGTTCAATAGCTCTTGTATTGTTCTCATTCGTTTATTGTTTTTCATTTCTAGGTTCCATAGATGACGGTCGCTCTGGCCCAGGCTATTACGACTCGCAACAATTGTCCCCTCAGGAGCGACAGCTGAGCAGTATGGAAACTCTGAAACTCTTCTCCCAGATCTTGGATGTCACCGACGGGGAAGGCGACCGCGATCACACAGACGTGCGCACTCGGCAGGAAATGGGACAACTTCCGTCATCAGCATCAGATCTGCTTTATTAACAGAGGACCATTAGCGACATTTAAAGACACAGGACTCTGAGGATTACTGTTCTAAACATAAAAATATACTGGATTAGACCCGTCTTCGTCGGCAGTCCTTGCAATCTTATGATTGTGGATGCCTTTCCTCAACCCTGCATTACTGGGAAGTTGCCGCACTGCGCAGCCGGCGTGGACATATACATATACTTATTTTTATCTCTTTATCTGAAAACGTTGTACATAACATTTCATATACTTCATTAGCGATACGTCCCATGTTTTTATACGTGGTCAGAGGTGGATAAACGAGAATCGCTTATACTGTTTTACCGAAGATGGAAAAAAAGATGAGCAGATCTGAGCATACTGACGCAGCGTCATACTTGCAATGATCACTTCCATTTTTTTAAGTTTGTATCATTATCATTGTTTTTACCATTTTTTTTTTAAATTTACATATAGATCTATTGACTTGTTATTCATTGATTGTAATTTGAATAGTTCATAAATGGAGAAGAAAATACAATAATTCTCCTGCAAAATATGAAAGATCATTACAAATCCCATGATTTGTAAGCTTTACAAATCCAATGATTTGTAAGCCTATGTAAATGATTGTAAAAGATATCCTACAACATACAAGTCATTTATGATATGATTATGCCTCTTTATACCCAGGTGTAGCATATAATGCTAAAATGTCTAGAAATGATACTGTAGACTTATAGAGACATCTTTATTATATTCTTTGCTTTAACCTGTCATGGACAACATAGAAACCTTAGCAACAAGTTGCACAGATGTGGCTTTCCAGTACAAAGTGATCTTCTGATTCTGATCAGGGACATAGTTCTGTGAAGCTGATACATTATCTTCATGTCGCCAGCATTTCATGGAAGGAGGATCTTTTTTTTTTTTTTTAGTGTTTCATTTGCCACGTACATATTGTGATCTGAGAAACAGAAATTGTCTATTGTCACTAGATGCAACGACCTTTATTCTTGGCACAACGTAATTCTTCGTGATTAATCTTCATAAATCACAATAAGACAAGGAAGGAGTAGTTTCATGTTTGTGTGGCAAAATGTTTCTGTTACTGATAATTGACTGTAGCTGATACCAATGCCTTGTCATTTAAAATGTGTGGTGCTGTCTCGCCTTCTTTCACAAAAGCTAGAATGGTGCGTTAGACGCCAGGTGGATGAGAGAAAACTGAGGCCAATAATTTCTTTCAAAGTGTATGCATCAGTGTGCTTATTTCTCTACCAAATGATGAAAATTGTATTTTATATAGTCTTGTTGAATAAGTTTTTCTATATTTCACCCTTGCTGTTGGTATGAGTTTCCAGATCATTACTAACCCTGTTGCTGAACTCTCCATCGAATATGTTAAAAACTTAAATATTCAACAGTTTTGCTCTTGTATCGGTTCTCATTTTCTTAGTGTTGTTCATGATTGTTTACTTAACTCTTATGCAGATATGCACATAAAAGTAGAACTCTCGAGTTTACATGTTGTTTTTATGCTGATTTTATTGGGTGCTAATACACAAATATACAGACTACCAAATATGTTTGTACAAAGAATATCACTGTATGATTTGATGCTATAAATGTATATTTATATTCCAATGTGTCTCAAGTTTATCTGCCTGATAGAGATTCTATACTCATTTATGGGGTTTGGTGCGAAAATCAAATATCCTCTTTATGCTCATGGAGTGTCCTAATCCTATGCAAAACATATGTGAGATATTTAAGTTTAGTTTGACAATTTTTTTCTTCCTCTAATGGGGTCCCATATGGTCTCATGGCTTTGTGGGCATAGTTTTCATTGTGTTTGAAAATGTCTGTTGTCTTTGGACAGATGTATGAATTGTTAAGTTCTGTTAGATGTTCCCGCCTTTTTAACTGAGGAAGGCAAATCATACTTTCAATGGTTTTGTAATGACCAAGTCTCAAGTTTTAACGGCACATCGTGTTTCCATTCATTAGTATATGAAAGACCTATTTACCCCGTGATTTTTTTTTTTTTTCTGTGCATAAGTCAGTTTATTAATTCTTTTGTTTTAGAACTCTGTTTTGTTATTCATTTGTTTGAAAATGAACAAAAATGACGAGATCGCAAAAAACGACTTTGAGTCGACACATTTCACTGCCAGTTGTTTCATTTCTTTTTATATTTAGGTCATTTTTTGCTCCTAATATCATCTGTGTGTCCTGGATGATAGAAACATTAAAAACTGATGTATTCATTTCAATGGAATACAAAAATGTTCATGCAAAGAGCTTCCATTAGCTATAATGTACTTGAAAAAAAATGTTTTTATTTGCTAGAAAAATATAGTATGTAGTAATATGTGTGATTTTTGTCTCCATCTTCTCCATGTATATTTTCCCTTGTATCACAGCTAAAATGTAACCCCTGTTAATGTACGGTAAAAAAAATATATCTTGTCCCTTTAATTTTTGTGCTTGTTCATGTTTTGTTTTTTTTTAACTGATAAAATAGATATATCTTGAGAATATATGTATTATCAAACAAGAACAACAGCACTCAATGATCAATAGAAATAACAGACTGACTGAAAGTTTGTGAACAAGTTGTGCTTTGTTACCATTGCACAATTTGATCAGATTGTATGATATGGTTGTCTGAAATGTTGTTTATTTGCTTAATTGTTTCTTTATTGTTGAGACATGTTTTTATATAATTATTAATCATGTACTTCCCAAATTGCTTGATTAAACACAAACAAATGTTCTGGGAGATGTAGTGTTTTCTACCTTAACCTTTAACAGGATTTTGAATGTACTTTACCAAGTATACGTTTACATTTTATTTTTTAGTTTATTTATTTTTTTTTTGGTCAACTTGCAAGATGTTTGTAAATGAACATAAACTGTATAAGTCTCAGTTGATGTATAAATGTAGCCTCTTTTTTTATTTATTTTTTTTTTTGCCTTTTTTTTTGTTGTTATTGTTGTTGTCTGTTTTTGGAAGTTTCACCTTTCCTAGCCTGTCCCTACCCTGCCCTCAGCATTTTTCCATCTTTTTCCCGGTCTCACTTCCCATAACACATGATCATA
Source organism: Peronia verruculata (assembly GCA_038406235.1). Taxonomy (NCBI): domain Eukaryota; kingdom Metazoa; phylum Mollusca; class Gastropoda; order Systellommatophora; family Onchidiidae; genus Peronia; species Peronia verruculata. Next base: position 9,283 of record JBCAUA010650817.1, read on the forward strand.
AATCATGCCAATACTACAGTAATACGCCAGTATAATACATCTGTCTTTCATGTCATCTTTCATGTCACCTTTGCTATACTCAATATATAATGCTTCGACATTCTCTTGTCATAACTTGTTCTTTGTTGTTGTTTTTTTTTCCTTTCTTATCTGTTCAATGCCTTAGATCTTAGAAAAAGGGCAAAGTCTTGATCTGTTGACCATATCTAAATCTAGTTAACATCTTAAATTTCCAACTTCAAATTTAAGAAACCCAGGTTTTCAACTTTCAGTTGTCCATTTATTGTTTAAGATTTCTGTGGAGTTTATCACAAAATGATATTTTCATTTTCATAGTGAGATTTCTGAACAGATGAATACTTTACATGAAAACTCAGCAGAAAAATGAGATTTCTGGTGTGTCATGTAGACTAACATATGAACAAAATCTCCACCCTCTGGTCATTGGAGACAATAGTTTTGAACGAATCTGAAATTTTAATATCAATTTGTAAATAAGTTATAGTGGATAATTTTCCTTTTTCCATGGGTTGTAATTCTGAAGTATTGTTGACAACATCTGTTAATATTCTTCAACAATTGTAAATCATGCTGGCTTTTTTTTTTTCTTTTTTTTTCTGAACTTCGATCATAAATGTATATTCCCCCTCAGAATGTTTATTACTCCACCTCCCATTCATGATCATTATTGTATGGTATCTTCGTTTTATAACAATAACTGTGACATATGTTACATTATAGCATATTTACAGTAAAATGTCTGTAAACAACAAATGTGTTAATGCTTTCCATTTACTGTAAAACACAGCCAAGAATGCTATGGAACCTAGCGTGTATGCAGAGTTAAGGGGTAGATCTGATTTTATTCCAAACATGTATTACAATTTTCTGTGCCACCCGAGCCCTCTCTCTGACGTTTTTTTTTTTTTACATTTCTTGCCATAATGCTGTAATTGTCAGGAATAGAGTGACGACTTTATACATTACTTACCGACCAAAATTAAGAGCATCACATATTAACTTTGGAAAACAACATCTACCTGAGTATAGTTTTACTTATGTCTGCAGGAAACAAAGACACACATGGTGGCATGTTAGCTCAGTGATTTGTGCTGCGGCCTTTGGAAGCAGGGGTTAATGGTTCGAATCGCAACAGTTGCATGTTGTATCCTTAGGAAAGATACTTAACACACAATTGTCCTCAGCCTACCCATTTGTAAAACAAGTAGCCTACCTGATGTATATCGGGGGAAGTACAGTGGTGCTGCACTGCGGCGACATGGTCTGAAATGGCCAGGCCAATTTCCCCTCTTGGGGGTCAAGGGATGGCACTTTTACTTTTTACTTTACTTTTTACATAGACATTCCAATCTGATCAACATATTTTGCTTTTCTTCACTTTCTTTACATATGAAAAAGTGAAAATTTACATCCATAAAAGAGAAAAGGGGAGAACGGGGAAAGTGAGGGGGAGGAAAAAGATTGGGAGGGTGAAGAGACAAGTCAAAACATAAAATTTACTTTATGAACACTGAGAAAATAAAAATTTAAAAAAGAAAAGTGAGTTCCAAATGTCCTTAAACTAGTATAGGGTTTTGTATGTGTTATGTTTTGTTTGTGATTTTGGTTTTCTTTTTTTCTATATTATTCATGTCAAAACTGATAGAGAGAGAGGCTCATTAAGGGTGGCATGTTCCTCTTCCCTATCTGCAATAACTAAGCTCAATCATCTCTATAGCAATCTGAAATCACAACCACAAATACGATGGAGATCTGAAAATACAGCAATCATGTTGAGGCTGCACTGAACCCAATAACTTACCATCTGTCACATGATGACTAAGTGGCATGGACTCAGTGAACTATTGCATAACTGATCACACTTGACCATTGATACTCAAGGATAGATAATGCTTAATGAAGTTTCTATGACTCATGACAACATATCTGGCTCGTGCACTTAAGAAGGCCAAGTTGTGTCCTTTATACGGATACTGTGACAGATTTCAGAGAGGACTAATGAAGTTCTATTGCTTCTATATTGATATTTATTCATACTCTACATATGACAGTTTTGGCCTCTGAGGCTAAAAAGTTGAGGCAACTTTTTTCCTTCCTGTTACTGCTCAGCATGTTTCACTACTTGGAACGTCATTAAAATTAATGTATAATGAGCCAAGTATTGAGTGGCTCCATGATATTATAGTGATAAAGATTACAACATGTGTTTGAGTGTTTCAGGTCGCTATGGAGATGTTTGAGACCACGATGTATCCTCATGCTACCACTGACTTATTTAAAGGGTAGATCAATAAAATACACTATTAAATGCCAATTTTCAGCTTTTGTCTTCTTTACTTGATCCCAACAGTCGACGTATATGAGAGTGTGACTACTTATCTATTGTTCACATCTCCGCATTCAACATTTTTAAATTAATTTGTCATGAAACAGGTTCATTCTTTTTCAATAACCACAAATTTCAACATGATTTTGGAATTTCAAAATTTTAAATATAAACTGTCTTACCATATTTATGCTGTATAAACAAAGATATGCAAACTGTTATCTATTGAGCCATATCTCTGCTGTAGATACAGGGCTACCAGTCCTGAAAAGGCCAAATCAGGGACTTTAGGAACCAAAATCAGGAATGAGTTTCAGAAGTGATAAATTTTCACGCCAATTTTTTCACATTACATATGACTGTCTAATCTTTGATATAGGCAGATTTATACATAATACCTGCTTGTTATACATAATCCCTGCTTGAACATGAACACAGTGCAGAACACTTTGCAATTCCATATTTCTGCTTTTTCCTTTCACAATTTCATGATTCTGGGGATCTGAGAAATCCAGCAGTCTAAGTGTATTTCCAGGTGTCCAGAATTTCCATAAAAAATTTAGAAGAATCCCTGATTATCCGGTAGGATTCACAGTTAGATGACTTTGAACTTAATAACATGACAGATATGAAACAACACCAAACAAACAACAGCAACTCAGTATACATAAATATCATCTCTTGATTCTTTAATAAAATCACTCTGTGCATAATACATTTGATTAAGAAAACAAATATCTGCAGACATTTCTTCACTTCAAATCATTGGGCCATCTAAAAGTGAACACATTAAATCTCACGCATCCTTCTCCCACAGATGTAATGAATTATAATATATACAAAAACAAAAACCACATACAAAAAAAAAAAAAAAAACCTAGAAAATTCATTTCTGTGACATCTATTGCCACTGAGTTCACACCTAATGCAACTTGTTTTCATTAAAACAATCATGATACTACCAACAACCAAAACCAAAGAAACAAAAAAAGGAAGAATTTACAACAAAAACATTTTAGGAATAATGTCATGTAAACAGCTGTGGACAAAATCACTCACAATGGAGACCATTCCACAAAAGAATTCAAACAAAAATTAAAAACAAACACAGCATTGCATTTTTTTTGCCAATGTCTGTTGTATAATATTCTATAAAATATGAATTTACACAGAAAGTCAGTAAAAAAAAAAATAAGTGATAAAGAATAATGCTGTAATGTTCTTTCAAACATTTGAATACGGTATGTCATTACTTCTGATTTTACTGCAAATAAATAGACCTATGTTTACATAAAATCATTATGCTTTTTGGCGCCATAATTTGATTTCTGATTGTATTTATCTTCTGCATCCTGTAATTTACAAATTGCACATTGAAATAGTCATGGTAATAAGATATGATTCTGATCCTCATTCCTGTAGCAATTACAAATATTACACTGTATTAGAGAAATGTCTTGAACTACAAGACACAGACTGACAATTCAGTACTATTTCAAAATATTAAAATAAACAAGCAACAAATATGAAGAATAAATAAGTAGTACATGGATAAAAAAAGAGCCAAATTTTTTAACCCATTGAGCTCTTCATCATACACTATGTGTTGCTGGTTTATTTAAATGTATTGATTTTTTATTTATTTATTTATTTTCTTAAGCCTTTCCATTCGAAGATAGTAGGCTATCTCTGCTTTCTTAAGTTTCTTAGCGGTTGATTGCTTTGCGTAGTTTAAGACATTCCTCTAAACTGATGCGTCAGTCATGATGTCAACAACTGTCATAGTTCTTAACAATAGTGGAATCAATGATTGTTTCACAGGGCAGGTTTTTCTTTTCAATTCTGTACAGTAACAGAGGAGCAGGAGTCACGTCACAGTAACAGTATGAGAAATGAATCCCTTGTAAGCAGTGACTTTCCTAGCTCACAATTATCAATACTGTTCTCATATAACAGAGGTGGGTTCAAACAGATAATTTCAAACCAAACCTTTTCATAATTTCACATAAAATAAATTATATAATTCACAGAAACTGAATACATCTGATTTTCGATTCAACATTTTAAAAAGGAATAGATGCAATGGTTAATATCATTTCCAAGAACATATCGCGAGCTCATTTCTTTGTTGCCCTATCTTCACTACTGAGCTATTTGGAGATATATTTGTCATATGAAAAAGGGATAGTAAATCTAACATATATTGTAATTAATTCACTGGGCCAAACAGGTGGATTTTGAAAATCAATTTGTCCTATCTCCTGTGTGCAAAAACAGTTGCTAAACATAAAACATCAATTCTCTCAAAATGCAAAAAATGGAAATAGCGCAATGGAGAACTGAGCTCACGATATATAATTCAATTTAACTATGGACAAAAAAATCTTGAAATATTCATTAACTTATTAACAAAAAAAAATTTAAAAAATGAACACACAAAGAAACAAACATAACATAAATAATCATTAAAAACAAAAACATATTTCAAAAAGGGGATGCACTGTTGCATATTGATAAGTAAAGGAGACCAGTAATGAGATACCCAGCACTGAAATAAAATGTGGAAGGAAAGATAATAAATTACTGAAGACAAAATCAACTGCAACAAAAGCTCACATACAGAAGACATGCATAGCAATCACACCCTTGTCTCTTTGCATAAACAAAAGAGGGAAGGATAAATATTATTTAACTAATAATATTTTTTTAAAAAAGAGGAAAGAAAAGAAAGGGCAAAAAGACATGTCTTGATAGTCAAAAGATGCAGCTTATTGTATTTTATCTAAGATCTATTTAATTTTTGCTTCTATCCTTGAGTACTGAGGAATCTGAAAAAGTAATTCTAACTCCACGTAGAATGACAACAAATGAAAAAGAAAGAAAAACATAACAATACAAAACAGTTTGTACTTGCCATGGACCATGAATTCTACAATGAATATTCATGAACTGATTTTATCACAGTCTTTGTCTATAAGAAATTTTCTCTTGACTAATATTTTATGTATTGCATTATTTGTTGCCGTAGGAACCAGAAAAGAAAAATTCAATAAGCACATAATTTAGAGTGATACTCAAAAATATAAGTGATTTAAATTATATGTTTTTGCAAAAGTAGAAATTAGCAGTTTCAAAACTGGCGTCCTTTGAACTACTAGCAAACTTACATCTAACAGAAAAATGAAAACACTTGCAAATAGACATAGGGAAATAAAATGGAGAAATGAATTATTATGAAAAGAATTCATTCAAAAATATAAAACAAAGCAGTTACATGTACATCGTATTTTTACTGTCCTCTGGACTATTTCTGTATGTGCTGTGAAGTCCTATATTGGACTGATCCTATATTGGACTGACTGCGTCACTAAAGAGATGTGGGTTTAGCTGCAGGACATATACCTTCAAAGGCCCTATTTCAGATAAGATAAGATAAAATAAGATGAACCTTATTTGTTCTCAATGGGAAATTCCATTCACAGTTTTGTTGCCATGGATGCCATGGATTCACAAAATGAAGGTGTACTACTCAATTAACAAAACAAAACATAAAAGAATGGTCTGTTTACTGAGGATTAATTTACAAAGTAGTTATTTTATTCAGCATAACCATAATTATAATTTATTTTCAATCAAAAAAATCATTTTGTGGGTGCTAGAATTAAGCCTTTCCCTGAGTGAGAAGTAACAATTTAAGAACCAACAATCACATACAGACATAAAGTTAACAACGATACAAAATAACTAAATCACTCATTTGCAAAATGTCTGAAAGTAGTGAAAGCCAGTCAAAATGAGACAGATGTTGATTTTTCACCGTATGGGGTTTTCGGTATCATGGCTGGGAAAGCTTATTTTATACCCTTTCACGAGGTGGAAAAAGTTTTGAGCTAGCTTTATTCTAGCCAGAACTATTGCAGTTTAAAAAGAGAGACCCCCAGCAATGACTGAAATTCCAAGAAAGTAGAAATTAATTAGAAAGTTGAATGCATAAATCTACACATCTATCTCACAAAAACCCAATTTTAATGAAGAAATATTCACAAATCAAGGGTAAGACTTATATTGTTTTGCTAAAAAATGAATGCACTTTCAATTTCTGCAAATAAAAAAATTTAATAAAT
>JBCAUA010650927.1:0-15753 GCA_038406235.1 Peronia verruculata
ACAACAACAACAACAACAACAACAACAACAACAACAACAACAACAACAACAACAACAACAACAACAACAACATAAAAGTCTTTAATTTCAAAGATGAACTAAAAAAAAAAAAAAGTGTCTGCGTGATTATTCCCCTTAATTTTCAAGTCCATCGCGGAAAACCGAACAAGGTGGGCAGTGATTATCATGAATGCATGAAGGACGGACCCTTTTTCATCACTAATAGGATACTGTTCAAGTAGAGTATTCAACTTTACAACAACAAAAAATTCTCTGAGTAAATGTTAATGTCTTGTCTACGATCCGCCCTCCCCCCTCCCCCGGACCACCTTTTCCCATATTCCTTATCACCAGATCTTCTTTCCTTTTGTGAAAGAAAATACCCTACGTCTTGTGGGAAGATTCAAAGGACACGAACGTGTGGATTTAATGTTTACTTTATACTTGATATTATCATAATATAGCCTACAGGCGGCATGGTTCGGCGTTTTTCAGTACATGTATTCAAAAGAGGCCTGCATCCTGCCGGTTAAACGTTTGTGTATTTGTAGATCGTGCCATATAGACATTCTTTAAATACAAATCCGAGTGGTATGTAATCATCTACCCAACCTTCGATCTTCATTCTATCATTGATAAATTCACAAAACTGAAGACAGCCAAAACATAGTTTTTGTGTCTCTGCCAACATGGTCATCCATCCATCCATGCATCCATCCATGCATCCATCCATGCATCCTTCCATGCATCCATCCATGCATCTATGCATCCATCCATCCATCCATGCATTCATCCATCCATCTATCCCGTGAGCCTTCATCATTCTCTCTTGTATCAAAGCATCGGAAAATAACAACAACAACAACAACAACAACAACAACAACAACAAATATTTATTTGATAATGAATTTGGAAGATAAAGAATGAAACGACACAACCAGCAGCCCACTGACACTGAATCGAGATAACCACCTCCAGGTGGTTGAAGGACGAATAAAAGTACTTAACCTAAACTGGCTAAACTGACACAGAGCGATACTGTAGCTGCATTTGACTATGTACTGTTCATCTAGTGGATGGAATCACTTCTTAATCATTGACAGTCAAATGTTTAATTATCATTCACCATTTTATATAGACAACCTGTAGTAACAGAAAGTGTTACACAAAGCCATCTGGTGGGTGTAAAAACAGCAACAACGACAACAAGGCTTGAACTAAAAAACAAACTGCTCGTTATAAACTAATGACAGTACGTCACACGGGAGGAATCATTGCCACTTATTATGTGATAATAACCTAAATAGTGTGAGTGATGTTGTTATTACTGGTCGTTCTGACGGGAAAACTACCGGTTAGAAATTGTTGTTATTTACCAGTAATCAGGTCAAAACATTAATAAATTAGTTCTTGACTACCCCAAAACTGTTTCTTACAGAGGAACGATATTATATACAGTGTATCCTTTGTGTTAATTCGTAATTAAGCTTACATTAATGAGGGTGATGATGTTTTCGCTGGTCAATAGTATGCATGGGAGTTCGCGTATCGAAAATGCTTGCTAATATTTGCTGAGTAATCAAGTGAAAAATACCACGTCTGCTTTTGAATTGCTACGTTTAAGGTTCTCTTTCTGATTAATGGGAAGATAATTATTTGACAAACTGTCTGTGTTGCAAGAATAGATCGCCATAGTCAGACTGATTAAATTGGGTGTGGAGAGATCTGAGATACACAGAATAAGGCGCGGTGGTCAAAAGGTGAACAATAATCATAAACTTTCAAAATAAAGAAGTTCCCGGTACTAATGCGCCTTAAACAAGTTAACGTGAGCATACATAATTTATACTTACTCACTGGGAGTAGCTGCTTCGCAGTTCTATCCTACTTAATAAACCCACGAAGAGACATCAACTCTCTTATCTTCTTTCAGCCACCTCATTGAAATCGGCGACTGTAAGTAGTTGACGATAGTATAGAGTGATTTCTTCGATGCCTTTTGCACAATCCATCACTTCAATACATTATTCATGCATTTAACCCATAACCTTAGACCACTGTATTGTCCAATTCATGCAAACATGTCAACAGGGTCGCCCTGGCTATATGGTTTGGCGTCTGCTTCATGGTGAAAACAACTCATGTCGGTGAGGTTGTGGCCCGGAATCGACTCGGGGGTCCTCCCATTGGGGGATGGAAGGACACGAAGATCGAAATCTGTATCTTTTTCAATGACTCAATGGCCCCCTGGCTTCCTCTGGGTAGGGAAGCCTGACGTCTAGCCCTCTCGGATAAGGCGAATATATTTTGGAGGTCCCTGTTTACGTTAAGCACGTTAAAGAACTTTTTCCAGTTCAAAATCGACCAAGAATAACGGAGTGCCGTTGTCCGGGCAAAACTTCGTACCCATAACATTCTCGGCCAAAATTAGATAGTCACTTAGAGCCGAGATAATCCTTCTTTCTTAGGATTGAAAGGCTTAAAAAAAAAAAAAAATGGTAAACTGATGGCCCAGCTACGGTCCATTACGCGGGAAAATGCCATAGTTTGTCCTGACATTCTTTTCTTAACATCAAGAGAGCTGACTGGTGAAAATCAAGATTTGATCGTTGAGCCATTTTGATAAATCGGAAGAAAGAGTTGGTCAAGTAACGCTCCTCTGTATAATAGAGTGAACTAAGAAATGACATACAATGTGGACGTTCGTTTCTCCTCTAGATGGCATATTGAAGAAAACTGTGTCATGAGGTCATGTAAGAATAAGATCGTGAGCGGCATGACAACGAAGTAATGTTGCTATCTCATTTCTTTGTTGCTGTTTTTCTTCCAAAAGACCGATTTTCACAAGCTTTCTTACTGCAGCTATTCCCCGACCCGTGTACGGTATCTCTGATGAACCCTTTTTTTTTTTTGTTTGTTCAGTCAGCTAAGAAAGTTCCTCGTCTTTGCCAGGTTCAAGAGAAATAAATGTATGACAAGCAATCTGAAAAGGGAGAAAATCACTCCAGTTTCTGTTGTTTGAATCAAGGGAGCGCATCAACAACAAAAAGATAACAAAGAGAAAAAACATATAGGCTGTTATACGGTGAATTTCCTAGAACATTCTGTTGCACAAGGTTAAAATAATAGATTTGATATGTAGGAAAATGAGCTTTTTTTTTTTTTGGTCCTTCTTTACAAAACTTAGTTATACATGTACATGTATTATACCACATGTAACCGTGCAAGGAAGTAAAAGTAGGCATATGTTGGCTGAGTAGTCAAAATGGGTCATTAAAAACTCAACACTGGTATTCACATTTTGTTTTAAATCTGGTTTTGGTGGTCGGTTTGATTAGATCTGCCAGTCTACACGGTAATATAATCGTATTTTCTCTATGTTTGTTTGTTTGTTTTCGTCTGCAGGACCGTTTCTCACAAACCTTGTGATAGTTGTTCCGTGTCCTGTGTATCTCCAATCATAAATTTACACATTCACAAAAAATGGGTCAGAGGCAGAGACAAGGACCGGAGGAGGCATAGGAGGAAACAAAGACATTTGCATATCAAGGAAGACAAGGGGTGAATACGGCCCTGGGAATCGTCATGAATGGGTCAATGGGGAACCGATGAGGGTCTGTAATCAACCCAGAAGCTGAAGAACTGGAGAAGAGAGGGACGATTATAGAGGGCACAACAGGAGAGAAAGAGAGAGAGAGAGAGAGAGGGGGGAGAGAAAAAGAGATAGAGGAAGAATGCAATCACAGAAACAAGAGAGAGAGAGAGAGAGAGAGAGAGAGAGAGACGGGCAGACAGAGGAGAGAACAACAGTTAGAAAAAAAAAAAAAAATCGAAGACAGGAAAGAGACTGTACTGGAAAAGGTCAAAGAAAAAACATGAAAAACAAAACAAAAATGTCCACCGTTACTGAGAACAAAGAGGAATATGAAGGAAGGCAAGAGAAAAGGCAGTGACAACTGTGATAATTTGAACTCTGCAGGACCCAGGAGGTAGACAACGATATATGACATTTGATCCAGAGCGCCAACATTTGAAGTTGACCGTAAGACATAACAAGACCATTTCTTAAAGTTGAAGAAAAGGCGAAAGGTACAGGAGATATTAGCTCAGCTTTCTCTTTCCTCTAACAGAAACAAAGTTTAGATTGTTTTAAGGGGGAGAGGAGGCCTGTCCAGATTTTGTTCTTTCTGTTTAAAATAAATAAATAAATAAAAATTGAAATTCAATTTCTTCATCCCTCGATGGTAACGCCAGTTCTTGATAAAGTCGAAGAGGCTATAATATTTAAAGTACTGTATAGTGCCATAGTATCTTGGCTTCAAAGTGCGTGCTCTCTATACATCATACCACCAGCGTTGTTGTATCAAGAGGGCCTGCATGAAATTCAGGCCAGAGAAATCTAACGAGAGGAGGATCAATATCGAAGTACATGTAGATCTATATACTGTACAAATGTACATGTATAAATTTCTTAGCTGTCAGTGGTTGTCAATTCTACTACTCCATGCCTTTGTGTAAGTAAGACAGTCTGTCTAGTCTAATTTGTGCTCGGAGTAAATCTTCCCTAGGTTTACATGATTTGGTTACACATGTATTATGTCTGATTCTTTTTGTGTTTGCTTAAAACTCAAAAAGCAGTCAAGAGCAGCTCAAAATGAATGAAAATACAAGATCAGGGAGATGAATGGGAAGAGAGGTGGAAGAGGGCTGGGGGGTTAACCTTCTTAATGTGTGCAAGTTTAGATTGGGTCACGCTAGGCCTGTAGCTGTGACCTGCTTTCGAAAAAAAAAAAAAAAACGAGAGCAAGTTGGAACTTTTCCCAAAACCTGTCTGACTCTGAGTGACAATCATAGCGCGTCACACACGACATTAGACCTAGCCCACAGCCTGACAGATATTATCTTCAAAACCGTTTGCTTACGTGCTACAATGTTAGCTGATGATTAGGGCTAAATGTCAGTTGTCAGCTTGTCTGATAAAAGCCTGTCCAAATCAGAATGCTGTCACCGTTGTTTGTAATTACAGGTACATGTAATTTTTTTTTTTTTTTTAATCCTGTGGCAAAATACGTGTATGTTTAAGCCTCAGGCGTCTGATGTACATGTAATCTACATCATTTTCAGATCCCTCCACCCGTTTTTCCACCATAGATCATTCATTTATTTAATCCTTACTCCCGCCACCCCCCCCCCCCAACCAGTACATTCATACACTGACTGATGGAGATATCAATAAAATCAAATGGGATCGGCAAAGTGCAAGTTTCCCACAGTTCTTACATTCCAGCTGACTTATTATTCCAACATACAAATACTGAAAAAACGCCTTTTCTACCAATGTAATTGTTACCCAATCTATTCAAATCTACATAGTTTTCCATAATATTAAAAAATAATTTATAACAGCATTTGATTTTCTAAAAAAAAAAATGTGCATTTTTTAAATATTGTCCACGTGATAGAAAAGACATCCCAAAATTAACTCGACATTTTCTGAAAACAGAATTTTTCAGGGAAAAAGCATTTTGTCAAAGTAAGCCTATGTTAACGTTGTTTATTTGTTCTTGACACATGTCACTCACCCAGATGTGCCAGAATGCGGATAAAAAATGTCTCTGAAGTCAAACTAGCCCTAAAGTCAACTTATAAATCTTTCAACGCTGTGGTTTATGGCAAATTTGATGCATTTTAATCCTCTGAAAATTAGATAAAGATCCCTACTTTGTACAATGCCAGCTAACATTCTGTTGATTAAATCTTTGCATTTAAATTGTATTTTGGTAAGAATGCAAAGTTGTTGTAGTCTGATCCGCAGCTGGATCTCATATACATGTAATTTAAAAAAAGGTAAAAATCTTTAAGAAGCTATGACGGTCTTTGTGTAATTATGTTAAACCAATACCATTGTTTGCTTGTAGCCCACTGCAGGTTAAAAAAAAAAAAAAATTAACAGAAAACCCTGTAAAATTTTAGGAAAAAAAAAAAAGAAAAAAAAAGGAGAGAAAACAAAAAAGAACGAAACTGAGCATATTTATTGTAGAATACTTAGAGAAATTGAAAACGCAAAAGCAAAGATAAAAGACTTTATATGGAAACTGCTAGATACTAGATGTACAATGGATGTTTGTTTTTTTGTAAAGCACTCATAAAATACACATTACATATAGTCTGAGCTGTGTTGAATAGTTTTCTTGATTAACATATGGTTATCGTAGTGCCTGGAGTTCTTTGAAAATGTTGCATATTATCAGATCACACTGTGAAACAACTCTACATTTACTTCACTGTTTTAAACTGACTGGCGGGTTGACTTGTTCGTTTTAAAGGTCAATGTGCACCTTTTCACAAGGGCATTTTAAAAAATGATGCCCAACTGGTGGTAAAAAATATTGCAAATGTCAGCAAGAAAGAGCTGAAATAGTACTGGGGCACACTCATCTTAGGTCTATATACAATGTGAATCAACTCTGTCCGTTGCACGTCAGGATAAGAGATGATTTGTTCCTAGAACTATCAGTACTGGTACAAACCTAGAACAGCAAGAAAATCACACATTAATTTGTCTGTCAATGTAGCAGACTACCTCCCTCCCTCCCCCCTTCAAGCCTATTATAAGAGTTAAGGAAATGAACTGGAAAAAGAAACCCAACTTATGTCTTCAGTTTGAGTTGTCTCAATAAGATTCACTAAATGAAAGACAAAAAATGTACTACTAATGGACTAAACCTGGATACAGTGAAACCATTAAGACTGAATAATTTTGCCATAGAATATAAAACTGGATTGCATAGTCACTTACAAAAGTGAGTCCACATCACTTTGATAAATTGAATGTGCTGTCCAAGCTCCATATGACGTGCACATTTCATAAGCATATGTCGCAAATCCTAAGCTGGCATGCTGTAATCAGTATTGTAGACAGATAGAATGGAGGGGAAAAAAAAAAGAATCAGAGTAAAATCAGTTACAGGCATTCAGCCGCAATTACAAACATCTAAGACCGTATATACCCACAAGTAGAAAATACATGACATATAACAAATATAACTCATAACATAAAGACCCTCATTGAGTAATCCATACAAAGTTTCCCTTTTATTGTCATAATTACACATCAGACAATAAGAAGGAATATTTTCAATCAAAATAATTGTACATACATGTATATAATCATACCAGATACGTATAGTATTGTGAGTTAACCATATCTGCAAAACAGCCAAGATCAGGGACTGATATTTACATGAGAGACTCATAAAGGCACAATGCAAGATCCAAATTCTGGAAAAGATGCCACTAACAAATTGGGATAATCTGCATCTGCAGATCTTTCCAGTTTAATCAAATATGAAACAGGAAAAGTTTGAACTTTATATATGCAGGTTTATATAATAAATCAAGATTGTGTTGATATACATTAATGAGACTAACAAATGGCATCAGTCTTTGTTCAAGTAATAGAAACAAGCGACTTCATACATATTTTGATGAAAAAAATAATCACAGTTAAAAATTGTTGAATATTTGAAAAAAATGCCACAGAGGCAATAAACTCGGGCATGTTTTTGGTCATCAACAAACTGAACACCTAATACAATACAGCGGCAATCCAAGGTAACAATATCTTACACAGCAGACCCTTGTAATAGGAACTTAATCAGTGCTAGGAGTTTGTTCGCAAACCAGATTGTTCGTAAACCAAAACATTGAAAGGAGAGTAAATACAGTTAATCTGTTTCAGCCTCAGAAAAAAATATATGGAATTTTTACATGTTAAGTTTTTTTTTTTTTTTTAAAATTAAGAATATACAATGTAATTAAAAGGCATGTTCATGTATTCTTTATTAGCAATAACTACAGGTATGACACTAAATTCAAAGAAAATTCCTTTATACTTTTATGGCCCACACATACAGTGACTGGTGAAGGAGGCAAAGGAGGTTCTTGTAGCAAATAACACATGCAACACTAATACGTCAAAAAAGGACACAAAATAACACACCATGTTGATGCACATGTGTACTTGACAAAGTGCAACTGAGCAGGATTGTGGATGTGTGTTGGTAGCCCGAATCAATGTCTGTAAATCGAGGTAAAATCTGATAGCAAAGCTTGTTTGCAAACCGAACTATTGTAACCTGAGATTCCACTGTATTGATGAGCCTAACATACAATACGAGCATCATATCTTGATACACTTAACAATGAAAAATAATAAGAAGGTAATTCCTCAGTATCTGTCATTGAGCTATTTGTCAAGCGACATTATTCGGTGTCACCAGTCAGTGAGTACAGTATATATAACTGTAGAACTGTAATATTGTTAATTTTACTATTTTCAATTACTGTATTCTGAATTATTATCATTACAGTTTTAAGTATTATTATTATTTGTTTGATGTTTGTTTGTGTTGGGGTTTAATGGCACATCAGTAAGACAGCGGCTGTATTGTGCCTAAAACAGTGGGTACATTTACACGGTAATAACAGACAATGCATTCATGAGTTAAAAACAGATATAAATTTTTTTTATATATCTTTTTATATTACTGTTATCTATGCACAGTGTGAGTGTGCGCGCGCGTGCATGTGTGTATGTCGCTGGTGCATTATCCATCTTCGGATGTTATCCGTCAAGGTCTTGACTGCTATGTGCCGGATCAATGAGGGATTACTGTAAGTGTAATGGCAAGTTAATGAATGTATCAAACTCTCTTTAAATTTTGACACTAAAAAATATCATCTATATTCCCAATTTTTTTCCATTACATCTAATCCTTTTCTCCATAGATACATATTTCCATGACTGAAGGTAAATGTAATGGAACAACAAAAACAGAAACCAAAATGTCTGCTTAGTGATGACAATTGAGGTAAACTCCACATGGTTCTTAAAAGAGTTTGATATCACAGCCACATCACCTAGAATCAAAGCTGAATTTCAACAGCCACAGTGGAATCATTTATAAGAGGTGCACACTTGTCATTATTGTAACTATTTCCTTATCTAAACTATGCAGGATTCTTTACCATTCAAATTTTCAAAGCCAATTTTTTTTCTGTGTCATATAAGGAACATTGGGCTGTAGAGGACTAAACACGGATTGAATTAACATGCATATTCCCTTCTTGGGAGCCACATCTTAATGATAGAGTGAGATTCACTAAGCATAAGAAAACTGCAAGTTAATTACGAATGATGTTTTACACCCACAGCCATTCAAATGAAATGTTTGACTGCAGCAATTTTCACAAATTAATCAAGTCTTTAACTGTTTTATAAAAAGTAACTGAATCTTTGCAAAATATCCAACAAAGACGAAGCAATTCATATCCAAGGAATACGGCACAATATGTTGTCTGCAACAATCCCAGCATTTTCTTTTTGACTCTGCAACATTTGTCTCTCAAGCAAACTTTTTGTGTCTCTTGAGTGAATACAGTGTGGAAATGGCTTTGTTCTGGTGTGACACTGAAACTCAGGATCCACCAGCCTGAAATGGAAATACAGAGACAAAATTAGATGTCATTGCAGTAATAACTTCTATAGAAGAAAGAAAGCAGGGGGGAAGAGATGGTAAACCTGAAGCCACTGCATGAGAATTAATTTCAGGACTCATTTGAAATCGATTCCCCTGGTGAAAATGAAGGGAGGCTTATTTTTTTTTTGTACCTGGAACAAACATAAACAAAATATGCCAGGCATTATTCTCTAGATTGGAGCCTGTAAAAAAAAAAAAAAAAGTTGTTATTAGTTGTCACCTGATCTCCAACTGAGATTGACTTTCCAGAGAAATTGCAAAAAAAAAAAAAAAACAACAAAGTTTCTCCCTTTCAGTTGGAAATGAATAATAAACATATGCATATTGCCATTTTTTTCAGCGGTCACTGAGTCAGAATGGAATGAGCTCACCTGCTGAGTTCCCCATGTCAAGTAGTCTGGTCTAGTGGCAGCATTGTATTCATCCACAAGCTGCTGTACAGATTCTCTGGAGGAATCAAACTCATCCAGGTTGTCCTTGAACATGGCTTCTTTCTTGAACTGATCCATGAACGCCTCGCGCTTTCTCAGTTTGTCATACTGCTTCAAAATCCTATCAAACAACTGAAAAGTAAAACAGAAGCCCATATAAGGACAGATTGTCATACATTAAAAAAAAAAAAAAAACATGCAAAAGAACAACAGCAGACATCTGCAAGGCAGGAGCTACCAATGAGTGAGTCGTGACCCCCTTGGGCATCACCAAACCCTGACAGGGGGGCAGCATAGCCTTGCACTAGAACTGGCTTAGAATAAATTCAACTCCACCTCATCAATTACATTTTTTATGCTCTAGTATATACTTTTTTAAATTTTGTTTCTGTTTCAATGTTTCTTTCCCTCTCCATCACAGGAAATGAGATGTAAATCATGCTGCTGTCACATAAGTTTCAAGCGTATGAGTTAGGGGTCGAGAGAGAAAATTGCTGAACCATTGGTGTAATTCAGAGATGTCCAAAGTTTCTACAAATAGGTTCAGATTTGATGACATGAAAATATATGGGGGCCATGGGGGATGACATTATTGGAATAATTAATATTAAAATGCAAATTTAATTATGACTAAAAATGGCATGCTTTTTATTTCACAGAGAATTAAAGAGAAATAAATCTGAACCACTGCTTACCAGAAAATCATTTTTCCTTCCATATTTGAAGATGATATAAAATGAAAATATATATATTAAAAAAAAAAAAAAAAAAAAAAGTTTTGGGGAAAATTCAACGAGGAGTGAAAATTTGAACATAGGCCATAGTTGGTCCCCAGGCCAGGCTTTGAAGATGCCTGGTCTAGTGGCTTTTTCTTGATTTATGATTTGAAAAAAGACAAAAGACCTAAAAAATTATCATACAGTTCCTGAGTCCCTATGCTTATAATGATGTCAATGGGGGAGTCGAGAAAAGGTCAATATATCTGTAGTTCAACACAAGCCTAAAATTGGACTTCAACCAATCTGAATTGGACATCCCAGTGCCAGGCGCACTTTCCTGCGGTACCCTTTTTTTAAAAATATATCACTTGAATATTAGTCCTTGGCTATTTTTTTTCCAAATGCTTCCCTCACTGTACAGTTCTGTTTTTCGTATCAAAGTGTGACGCATGTATTTGTGTGTGTGACGCATATTTTTCAAACATATGGGCTGCTCAATTTTTGTGATCAAATTGAAAGTTTCATTTATGAGAATTATAAGGTAGTATTTGGTATCAAATGGTACTAGAGGTCAGCGTCAACTTGATTTGTAGAATCAGATTTGTTTCATACCTCAATTTCACACCTGATTCCCCACCCAACAGCTAAACGGAATAAATCCTCGGCTGAGCATGTGTACTGTGCTACAATATCGTAATGCTATAATCCTCGCACAATTTTCACTCTCCTTTCTGTCACACGCACATACAAACATACAACCTCAGTGCTGCTTCTTCACTTCTCTCCTTAATCTTTGCTTAGTCATGCTGATCATGGTGCAAGTAAGACGCGTTAAGAGACAGAAACACTATGTCAAGCATATTTTCAACACTTTTCATTTGTCAAACCTTGAAGTCACCACACCAAAGTAAAAAAAAAAAAAAAAAACCTTGATATTTTTACATAGCTTTGACTGACTGGGGGGTCGAAATTCAAATCAACACATGCGTTGCTAAGCTTATGTTCATGTCAACATGGCTGCTTTATTTTCATAGACTTCATCGTTTTATTTTCAAAGGCTTTATGTTACTGCTGTGCCGGTTTCAATGGAAAAAAGTCAACACAACCTGGAGAAAAAATCAAGAGCAGTCTGCTGTACTATTTCCAGAACAGCGGTTTTCTTCTCACTAATATAACAACACAGAAGATTTCATTCAAATACTGCAGCACTAGCTGAACTATTACAGATTTTGAGAAACTAAAGCAGTAAGACAAAAAGTCCACAGAGGCATTGAAGATTTCATACATATTGAACAAATGGATAGGTAAAGATTCTCATTATTAAAAACAAATGCAACATAATGATGCAGACTTACATGCGAAATGTTGGTGTGGTTAGCCAACATCAGTCCACTGACTCTATGAGCAGTTTGTGTGTAAGGAGATTTACGAGACAAGGCAACTTGAATACTGGCAGGACCCCATGGTATGAACTGTGCAAGCTTTCGTTCTCTAATTCTTTGGAGACTTTTATGCACCTGATATCGGGAAGCAACAGAGTAACCACAATATGAATTACTGAGAAGAGCCGTTTATGAGCATGTCATAAAGGAATATAAAAGACAATGACAAACTGAGGCTGATATTAATCTTACTATCAAAAGAATATGTGAGGAGTTATATATACCAAAAAAAACAAAAAAAACATACTAATAGTTTTGTTCATAAATCTGTCAGCTTGATACATATTGAATTTTAAATTGCACATATCATTTGCAGTTCCAAACAGTATGTGAAAATCACATTCAAATTTCACTGAACATGTGCAGCATAAAGATAGCCTAATAAACATTTTATCATTTGCAATGCCTCCTATGTGCCATATAATATCTCCCTGAAGGAAGTTTGCTGATGGATCATGACAAAATAATCTTAATTCAACAAGACCAAAATTTTTCCCCAAGTTAAATATTACTCATTTTCATGGAATGATAAAACATTGGTGAGTTCAACAATAAAGATTATTTCTTTTTAAATTCCAGTATTGAGAACTGTTGACAGCCTTGGATAAAAGAGCATAAAGCTTGAAAGCAATCAGACGAACAATGTGGAACATTAACACACATGAATGAAAATTCTCAGTCTGAACATATGCAATGGAACAAGCTTAAATGGAAATTTTAGGGACCGGCATATTATTTTGGTTTAAACATGTTTTGGTTTATCCAAACTGGTATTTGGTATGGTGGAAGTTGTCAGAAGAGGGGAACAAACTCTGTAGGGTCAAATTTCACTAACTAATAACTAGATCTAACCAGGTGGGCCATTTCAAGTTGCTTTCGAGTGGCAATTATTGTCGATAGTGTGGAATTTGGAATTCCATGTTTCTGACAGATTTCTGATTCTCCGTTTTTTTGTTTTTTTTTTCAAGTGAGTAAGAGCTGCAGCTTCTTTTAGATATCTTGAATGATCAAATCTGGATATATCATGATACTTCCATAAGGTGTTGAGAGAACAGCATGTTAGTACTAAGTATGCTTGATGTCAGGAATAGGTCATTGGCTTTCACTAAAATCAGAATCATTTTTTTCGTTTAGCCGCGTTCCCTCGAATGTTAACTTTGGTTTATCGCTGGTCCATTAACAAAGAGTAAAAGAGGAAAACAAAAAACAAAAAAACAGGGATTAATTTTTCTTTCGGTTCAACCTTGTTTTTGGTTTAGCCGTTTTCGGTTTAAGTATGTTCCACTGTAATATATTATATTTAGATACCTGTGTGGGATCTACTTCTCCTTGTATGATGTTGAGAATGGATATATAACAGTGGTTATTTCCTTGTCTCTGGACTGGAGTCGAGACCATCATATTCTTGGGCTGTAGCAAACGTCTCATCACATCTAGCACTGTTGTTTTGCGAACATTTGCAACCTGCACATATCATTACAATGATTGTTACAAACTTGCAGTACTTTACAGAAGTGGGAAAAAATGAAGAAAAATTCAATATGAGTATTCAATATTCTCTTGCTAGTCCGTATTCATTTAAAAACACCACAAGTACTTACCGCCCTCTGAAAATCAG
The DNA here is from genome assembly GCA_038406235.1 of Peronia verruculata. NCBI lineage: Eukaryota > Metazoa > Mollusca > Gastropoda > Systellommatophora > Onchidiidae > Peronia > Peronia verruculata. Next base: position 13,753 of record JBCAUA010650927.1, read on the forward strand.
CGGCTGTTTTCTTTTCTCTTTAACAAGAGTGAGATTACTAATGAACAAGTGAGGAAATTCCTTTGCTAACAGATGACATACATCAACACAGATTCATACAAAGACAAATTATACAAGACACACAAGACAACCAATGAACTCACTCCCTATGGAATTTTTCTTGCGTGCGGACACAAAATTACAAACCATGTGTCACATTTTCACATATTGTGTTTCTATTTTGGATTGGAACCCTATAGAGAATTGAATGGACAACACAAGTAAACATCTAAATAACAATGGAAACATGTTAGTAGGATTACCGGGAAGACAAACTGAAATTCAGTTATGTTCAACACAATTTATTTTCATCCAGCCAAGGTGGATCAGTTGAAAGCTTGTTTTATCCAAAGTGTACATCCAAGTAAAGGTTACCCGTTGGTGAATAAGTTGACTGTATGTCAAGCTCATGAGAGGTTATAATCCAATGTACTTGAGCTCCGATTTAAGGCTGAATATTCACATGTTGAATTCAGGCTCCTTCATATAAATAAGTTGAACAGAACCCTAGATCTAGATCACGTTTTAGTTGTAGCTGGCTCTTCTACAAAAGTCCACTCCTCTTTATCTTCATTTGTCCTGATGTCTCTTCTTTCCTCCAAATTATCAGCATTAGGTCTAGATCTAGGCAGATCTACTAGGTCCTAGTTGCCCTCTAGCCACGCCCACTTATATCATAACTCCCAACATGTAGTTCTAGATCTTCACCTGGTCGAGAACTATCACTTTCTAGATCTAGATATATATTACCATAAGAAAAGCTTTCCTCTTTCATTACAAGCCAGCTATGAAGGCTTGACATCATTTAGGGCACTTCTCTGCCAGCCATGGCATTTATCTAATTTCAGACAAACGAACTTGACAAAAACAGTGGGTCCAAATCACTTTAAAACAACTGTTGCGCAGTTCGTGAACTTTTGAAACTGAAACAAATGTCATTTTTACATCCGGTCTAGAAACTTATGTCAGATTGAGGCTATAACTATAAAACATATGGCTTTATGTCCATAGGTGAAAATCCGTGAGCTTTATATTCAGATTTTCGGAGAGAATGAGTTAAGAAAACCAAAGCATAGACAACAACAACAACAACAACAACAAAAAAAAACCCACATACACAAAAGAAAGCATGGTATCACTGAGTGACACCAAGAACAAACATATTCAGGGGTCTCTGCCCCTATGATCTTCAAATAAAGTCCACAAAAAAAAAAACAACAAAAAAACCCACAAAACATTCACAGAACGCACAAAATAAACACTATCTTTCCCACTTGCTTCAATGACAAAATCTTTTTTCTGCCCTAATTTGACACATAGCAAGTAAAGCTGCATAAATCCCACTAGCTCTCAAAAACTAAAATAAAATGTAAGTTCAGCTACTGATATGAAATCATCCCATTAACAGGCATGCTAACACAGGCATCTGCCAAACCTGGGAATCTGTTGTCAAGGGAGTGTATCCAGTCATCAAGAAATGAAGGCGAGGTGTGGGTATGAGGGAAGCAATTAAGCCAATCAGATCATTGTTCATGTAGCCTGGATAACGCAGGGTTGTTGTGGAGGTTGCCATCACAGTTGACACCTGGCAAGTACAAACAGGGAGACACTTTTGTCGTCTATTCTCTTATGCATTTCATTAATGTACACAAAAACCCAGTTCAATACATGCAGTTGGTATATGACAATTTATTTATTTTTCAATACATGCACTTGGCATATATATGTCTTAATATTAGAGTACCATCACAGAGATATAGATATTACTGCAGCAAAGGCTGAAATCAGATAGACAGTCTCTCACGGCTGTGCACCAGTGTGCCTTTAGTTTGACCCGTGCCGGCGAGGCGGCCGGGGTTAAGAGGTCAAGACATGGTTCACCGCTGGCCCACCGGGGAGCGCGAGCTAACTGCCGCGACGTTGTGAAAATGTGCAGTATTTTAATACACTGACACGTGCAAT
>JBCAUA010651038.1:0-15752 GCA_038406235.1 Peronia verruculata
TATATATAAATGCTATTTTTATTACTATTATCATTATTAAAGTGTCCAAAAACTCTCCATAGTTCAGATATTTCTGTGATTAAATGTACTGTGTGGACATCTTTAACAGACTGTCTCTCCCATTTCACCTCAGCCCGCCCCCCAAACAGAAATCTAAAAAATCATTTATCCAACGTATTAGAGGAAAAAACTGGAAACAAATGATGGACCTAGTACAGGCTGTCTGCTGGAAGTATTGGAAGATCCTTACTGTATAGGAAATACTGTGGAAGCACATTCAGAAAATTGTCACTGTCAAACTGCGTATCTCACGCTTCAAATACCTGTAGGTGTCATTTTATCAGCGTTTTGTGTACCAGCAAGGGAAAGTCAAGTGGAAGTAAAGATGTATGAGGTAAAGCAATAGGCTGACGTTCTAGTATCGTCTCGCTGATCTTTGGTCACTTCAACAATAAAGGAAAATAACCTGTCCATAAAGTTCTACAGAGCAATGTAGCCGTAATTAAGTTTATTGACTGCTAAAGCCAAACCCAAACCATAACCAAAACACTGTACAATGAGAAAAACAGATTTGTTTCAATGCTTATTGCCTTTCTGACAACTATAAGAACGGTCCAGGTTAGGCTGCAAATAAAGTCCTATTAATGATATCATATGCACATTATTTATACAGCATTTTTAGAAACCCACAGGAAGTCAATCAGTATCATTTTTCAGCCAAATGTTTGTGGTTTAGAGGAATCAAATCAGACAAGTCTTGGAGCATTCAATAATTACTAGATCTCCTGATTCCATCAAAAACAACAGAAAGTTCTATCAATAACACCATAAATGTTTACAACGATATAGCTCTATGTATAATCAACAGTTACAAAGTGCACTTTGCTATCACAAAAAAAAAACAAAAAAAAAAAAAACAATGATCATTCCACTGACACAGGGTGGTTGAAAATATTGACATGTCCAGTTCTCTCAAATGCAATGAAACAAACAAACAGAACAAATAAAAAAAGTTTAAATAAAACCAGATGACATGTCAATTACTGGGTAGCAGATGTTCATGTCGCCCTCAGTCCACAGTTAATAGGCATTCCCTCAACAAGTTAGCTGTACATTTCCAACACGCACATTCAAATGACGTTACAGTCACAGCTATGAGGAACAATGGAAAAGCATGAGTATATAAACCAACAATCATGTGTGCTAAAATGGAAGATTCTGAAGTTTATACAATATGGTCCTTTTTATAAGTATATAGCCTCCCTTGTTTAAAAAAAAACTGAAATAAACGAACTCTGTTAACAGGCAATTGTTTGACTTGAGCGTCAGATTTTATTTATTTATTTTTTTAAAATTTCTGTACTGGGGGGCAGCAATTGTTCATAAAGCAAAATTATGAATACAAAGAAGGGGAGGGGACGTGATGGGGTCCTTATGATAAGTTTATATTAACCGGAAGTTTGTCTTAAGCCAGGTTTGTCTTAAGCGGACTCCACTGTACTCTAGAATAACATTAGACACAGCAATCTTATCAGTAGGGTCCACATGTACTAGATTTAGGGTAGTGATAAATACAAACTGCTATCCTTTTTATTAAGTATCAAATCGAGACGTGCACATGAAGCCCGCCCTAATTTAGATACGCAGATTCCAAATCTGTGATTATTTTTTTGATTTGAGCTATGATTTACATAACAAATTCACTACAATTACTCTCCGCCTAAACCCAACGTCAAAGAAAGCTGAGAGCATCTGGTTGTGCTCAGCTTTGGCCAGCAGAATTGCGCAAAAAATACGAGGCATGGCCTGATTTGCTCAGTTTGGGATTTTATGATGATAAAGTTGGCCTATTGTGCAAACCCAAACTGCACAGTTAGAACAGAGCAAAAACTGAGTGTGTATGGCTGGCGTAACGCTATCAGTTTCTTCAGATGAAAAAATTCAAGTATTAACAAATATGTATTTGGCAAATATCTAACATAGCAAGATCTATTTATACAACAAATTTCCACTCATTCATCCTCACGAACAGCTCAAGCCAGATCTAGATCTGGACAAAATAAGTAGACATCTAGATTATATCTGCCCTTGACTGTTGTACTATAACTACTCATCTCTGAGGACTATCTTAACTACAGCGCTACGTATAAATAAATCCTTGTAGAAGGAAGGGCAGCGGCCTATGGATTTCTCTATTTTTCATGTTGGTGATGACAAAGGAGACAACACAAAAAAAATAAAGTGAAGCAATGTCAGAGCAACGCAGTTACACAGTCCTTGACCTGCAGACATTGCAATGGGCCAGGCTTATTTACCAGTGGTAGATTCAGTCATTAAAAACATTATATAACAAAAGAGGACAGTCAATCAAAGTACCTGTCTTTGCAAGATCAATGCAGAATTCAGACTGTTTCAACTGTCTACACAGACGAAAAAAAAGTCACAGTAAAAGTAATAGTGTGCAAGTGACTGACTATGGCATGTCTTTTCCTTGCTATTTCATCCAATTAACACTTTACATCTCATCCCCTCATGTCCCATTCAGTAATATTTTGTTCCTGAGGCTGTAAGAGGTAATGAGTTTTAAGATTTTTCCATAATGTTGTTGGTGCCAGTAAACGGGCCACCATTATAAAGTTTCAATCTGGTTTCTGTCCCTTTAAGCTGTGTTGTTTGTGGCTTTGCTGTATCGAGATGACCAACACAGTCAAACTTCAGGAAGTCCAAAAATAGTGTGTTAGAGTCACATGAAAAACATGTAACATGTATTGCTAACATGACAGATTTCCCAATACCCATGTCCATTTTATCAATATTTATTTGAAAATTAACGTACAAATTCTGTGCACCAACGAACCAAGACCAATCTCACTAACTCAGGGTTTGACTTCTCTTGCACATAGACTGCTACTGAGCCGAACTTTGAATCATTTTTTTCAACTGCTCCTGTTAAAAAATGGTCCAGCAGAGTTAAGTATAGTGCTAGTAAACAGGACGAGCTCATCTCAGTTGGAAAGAATTATGGTACCTACAACAAAAAAATTCTTATTTTGTTCTTCGAGCTCTTATCTGTCCTTAGCTTGTGAAATACTTGCTTGTCATAAGGTCATTTGTCAAAATCAACAGTTGTGGTAGCGGCCGTTGAAATCAATCACACAGAAAGCATAATCTCCACCATTTGTTCTAACCTTCACTAGCTCAGCTGACTTTATAGATTCTCATTCGGCTACATTCAGCTATGTTACCAATGAGCGAAACTGGTGAAGCACCTCTTCTTTATGCCTCAATCTTGTCTGGAAAAACGGATTACATAAAAAGGTCTATCACCTGGCTCCACAACCTGTTGGTTACATAGTTTAATTTTCTTTTGTCAGTATAGGAACTGCACGAAATGAGACAGATACGGAAAAGGATGAGGTACAGACAAAAATAAACTCTCTTTTGCTACAAGAGTTGAGATGTCATAATGCCCTCAAAGATCAGGAAATATCACTGATTTGAGAATGTTATGTTGATACTTCTTAAATCTAAAATATTGAGTTTGTATTGCACTTTGTACATCATCAGTAAAATTACACACTGCCTTCTTAAAAACATTTTTTGTACAATAGAACTTTAGTCCTGCTTTCATCACAAAATTGGGAAGCCAGCTAAGTGAAACTGATGTGAAAAAGTAATTTGAACCATTGAAAGAGGTGGGCACAGGTTGAAATTATATACATCAACATTTCAGACATACAGAACAACTTGCACTTCCTGACCAGGAGGAGTTTTGGGGCAATAACAGACACATGAGAGCCAGTCTGCTATGGAAGTCACACTATTGTAGGTTTGATATAAAAATGGCATCAACAAGTTGAAAATCTCAATCTCGAATGCAAAAATGTAATGCTGAATATGTAACTGGCAAATTACTGAGATTGTCAAGACCTCTAGTTTGCTACCTTAACAAAAAAACAAGGAAGTCACTACCAAAAAAAAAAAAAAAAAGATTGGCAGGGTAGCATATTTTCCAGTAGGGCTTAGTAAATGACCCTAAAAATTAAAGAAACAACTTGCACGAATAGATCTTTAAATTTTCATATATTGTAGGTAAAGTCTCACCTCATTCTCACGCTATATGTGATATTATGTTCTATGTACGTATGTGTTTGGACATATTGGTCTCTCAATATTGAGTGTCTCAATTGTGGAAAATATTTCCTTTCAAGGAAATGTTTGTCTTCTATTATCTTATCTTAAATAGCCTGAATACAGGCACTGATGAAAACTCCACTACTGTCAAAAATGTTCACCTCTAACTTTGCTTAACAACTTTCAGTTCAGTGACATGTGACTTCCTTTGAGGCTAACTGAACTGGCTCCCATGTTGATCCTGTACAAAATGCTACATAAATGGAATGCTGAGATGTCTCCCTGTGCTAAGAGTCGGTGGTGGGAGGACTGAGAGACGATTCTGACGGCATGTAGATGATGTCGTTGAAGTTGGTCTGTGAGTTGGGCCGAGGACGAGTGCGCATTGTCTCCATGTTTTCCACAATCTCTCTGCGGTTCCCTTGGAATTCTCTTGACCATTGCTGGTGGATAAGATCGGATAAGACAAGAAAACATAAAGAGCTGATGGAACAAATATTTTGAAAAAGTCAATGATGGGAAACTGAAGAGCGTATTTGCAAAACTTGGTTCTTCCACTTTTGTCAGAATTTTAACCAAAGTGACGATGACACATCACAGAAACTGAACCTTCTATGGAACATCTGTCCTGCACCCACAACAAGGGACACAAAGTCACTCTGGGTCATCGCAAGTTACGCCCGTTTTTAACTATTTTCCAACTCAGATATCAAATTTTTCTTTTCAGGATAGAATTTTTGTTTTGTGGGAAACAAATATAAAAGTTGGTATCTTAGTTGGAAAAAAGTTAAAAACGGCCATAACGTGAAATCTCCCTGATGGACTTCCAACTCATTTGCCCTGGGCGTGAGACATTTCAGTTTCCTCCAAACCACCTTGGTTACTGTGAATACTGGGAGTGAAAAAGCATCGCTTTCTCAAAGGAAGCTAATTGTGCAAGTGACAATTTAACAAAACAAGTTCAGTCCAAGCCGATGCTTAGTGTAGCAAGTGTGACCATAAGCTTTAACAAAGTTAGAGAAAAAGATGCAATGGTCTTGAAAAATTAAAAAAAAAAAAATGTCTGTTATCTCGAAACTGACAAGGAATGGACTGATCCCACTTTTGCTAGAAACGCTCTTCGATTGGTTTCTGGAAGGTAAACAATCATAGTGTCCTGCCATAACCGTTCTTCTCTCTTCTCTGAAACATTTCAGCAGTCAAAAGAAAGTCATCATGTTATCAACAATAAAAAGAAAATTAAAAACTACAATTTCAATAACTTCCACGAAATTTGTGTAGGAAATGTACAAAAATCTCTGGAACAAGATTGTTATCTTGCCAAATAAAATGCCCAAAGTACAAAACGAGTTTGATATACACTGTACATCAATCGATTCTAATAAAACAGTGAGAAAATTTTCATTTTCTCAGTCTCACTGTGAATGCATGAAGAACTGAAAATTTCATATATTCATATTTGTGATTATCCATTCATAACACTATAAAGTCAACTAAAAGATATTCAAACTACCTAGTTCTTTTATGGAAGTAAGGAATGGCAGTCAACATATCTGGTTTTTCTACAGAAGTAAGGAATGGCAGTCAAAATATCTGGTTTTTCTACAGAAGTAAGGAATGGCAATAAAAATATCTAGTTTTTCTACAGATGTAAGGAATGGCAGTCAAAATATCAGTTTTTCTACATAATAAAAATAGGAAATCAAACATTCCTGATCACTTCAAGTTTCTCAGCCTAACTTGCAATCTCTCTCTCTGCAATATAACAAAACACCACAGGTTGTTTGTTCATGGGCTTACCTCCACCTCATCACGATACATGCGTAAACTAAAATCTTCTCGGCCACGCCGCCTCTCACCACGGAACACATAGGCACCCTGTTTACATAAAAATGGACATCAAATAATTACATAGTCAAGCTTGGGTTCTACTCATTTCTGATGATAATTTGACATTAAGTGGCTCACTGAATGTACAGATTTCTGATATATGTAACCTTTTCTAAGAAAAAAGTAAAGCATTTTTGGGTAGGAAATTTCAAAAATTTTACAATTTGAACCATAATAAATATTCATCAATTTTCACTATGCAGTTTCACTAGAAAAAACTACAGTCTAAAAAAAAAAAAAAAACAACGGGGGGAAGCGGTGTATATGGAGAAAATCTTTTTGAAAAGATAGGTGAAAAATAATTTGGTCAGAATATATTATGTTCCTGAATATCCGAGACATTTCGGCTAAAAGTATAGGAAGTCTAATAGTTATCAATGTCTTTGTCGACCTGAACTGGCATTCTAGAAGATTCATCCCAACACAGTCGCCATAGTCTGGTAATTGTTGTAACATATCACAAGGCCAGACAGAAAATCTCACCTGCTCATTGTTTGATATGAACTGGCCTGTCAGCGGAGCGCTCAGAACTCGCACCATGTGCATCTCGTTCTCTGACAGGGAGATGTCTTCTTTGTACACTCCATGATCTGATAAATAAGACAATGAAAATAACAATAATAATAACAACAAAATAATGACAATAAAAACAATAATAATATAAACATAACAACAATAAAATTATACATCAGTCATAAACAATAATATTATAGTAACAATAAGAAAAACAACAATAATAAACAACAATAACAATGATAGGTTACACAAATTGCCACAGTAATGTAGAAACATGAAAGCTGATAAAGCTGAGTGAAACATGATGAGCCCACTAAATGATAAGTCTGACTTGTGCACTCCCTGGCCTCAATGCCAAAGCGATGACAAAGAAAACACACAAAAACTGTTAGGTCAAATACCATGCAATGTTTGTTTGTTTCTTTGTGTTAGGATGTAACAGCACATTGGCACGGTCACGACTATACTGCGCCAAACACGTTAGGATACATCTACACATCAAGAAGAAAGGAAAGTGAGCAGGACGGAAGACAGGAGCAAAAGAAATTAAAGAAAAACGAGATGTTAACCCTGAAACAGCAAGGATGGCATTCCATGGGAGACATCCTACCAATGGCAGGCTTTTACCACCTGCAGGTGGGAGCAAAGAACCCACATATACCCCAGGTCCCTGGGGATGGTACATATTGCAATGAAAATATGAAAACATAAGGACAGGTGAATATAGCAGAGATACATCAAGTTCACCAGGTGTCTTCTCCGTACACTCTGTGATCTAATGCACTCGGCAAAACAAACAGATAAACCACACAGCAACTGTTCGGCTAGACCCGGGAACAGATGAATACGACTGAAAAAAGGGCATGGGCTATGAGCCCGCATTCAACAACAACAAAAAAAAAAAATACCACTGAAAAGATTTAATAGAACACTGTGGTCAAAAGCTGCCCCCCCCCCCCCCCCATGCAAAAAAACTTTCAACATTCTTTTTCTCAAAAGTAATTTGGATTTGTCTAAACATCATTGCCCCAGAATTATACTGTCTTAACTACAACATGAAACGGTTGCAGTTAGGACAATTTTAACTCTTTGCCTACTGGGCTATTTTACATGTTTCAATTTGACTGGGCTGTCTAAAGGGGTCGTATATATAAATTTCAAATATTTGGCTCCCTTTCATACAAAACTGATCATGTTACGTACCACTGGAAACCGAAGTGGATGTAGAATAACTTATAAAGCAAAAAAAAAGTTTGAGACAGCACTATGGATGTTCAAACATGGCATGAACTGGCAAGAGCAGGAAAACAAACTGCACCAATGTATCTGCTCATGGTAGACGATTTCTGTGCCAAGTCCAGACGATGTTATCGGCTCATGGTGGTCAAAGAGTTAATTCTGGGACAATGACATGTCAAAACTTCAAATAAAATCAGGGAGTTCTTTCACTGAGCCCAAATTATGCACTTTAGAAGAAATGGCAAATATCAAGTTTCAATTATCTGCATTTATCTGAAAACTGACAAATTTTCACCATCCTTCATATTTTTCCAGAACATCACATAAGGTGTCATGCTGCAAAACTACTCATCTCATTGAGTCACATCAGGTTTCAATCTAATCAGTTATAAATCACTACAACAGCAGGTTTTTTTAGATCAAGCACCTCCCGTTTTTCTAGTATAAAAATATTGCTAAACAACTGCTGATGCTGAAAAATGAGTGGCATAACGAGGTGCTCTCACCTTCAATGTCATCGATGTGCATCTGTCTACGATAGTTGATGCGGAAAATGAAAGACTCCAACACAAAGGCTACAACAATGTTCATAACCACCTGGTCGAAAAACAAACACAAAACATAAGACAATACAAGAACTCTTTAGTACATGTACTGTAATTAGACTTTGGTTCTAGGCAATTAAATTTCAACCATAAAATGTCATCTATAAAAAAAAAAAAAAAAAATGAAAATACAGAATTGGGATTTCACTCGCTAGTGTTTCAGACACGTACTTGTCTTGTTAGAACTTCTGATTTAGTTTGTGCGAGGTACATAACTAATAGTCTCTATATTTATCTATATATAACGCTAAGAACAATGAAATATTTGAAAGTATCATAATAATATATACTCATGTTCAAACTCTCACTTCAATTTACCCAAGATTCAGAGCATTAATTCTTGTAAGATTTTTATGAGCCAAATATTCAGCTTGGCAATATGCTTATGCATAAACCCTTATGCTGGTTTGATGATGAAATTAGAAACATTCTGTCCATGTCCTTTGATTCTGCCCAAAATACATGCAAATTTCAATTGCTCTTTCAGTTGTCCTTACACTGAAATACATTTATATAACAGGTTTTCAGGTCATTTGCAGTTATTTTTATCCTCCTGTAGAATAAAAAAACAAACATCTCTCACCAGATATGAAAAAGTCCACAGCAAATGAGTTCAGTTTGGTACTAATGTGGTCATAATATCTGAGATATTTGCGTCGATAGACAGTCATGTATGATATCATAAATAACATATGTCCTCAGTGAATCTACTTAAACAGAAAAGAAAAGAACAGCAAATGTTATAAAAGAATGAAAGATTCACACACAACAAAGCCATGTCTCACCATCATGGAGATGTAGAAGCTCATAAAGTAAACCCTTGTCCACTCATTCACAGCTTTGGCATAGCCTTCCTGTCAAAGTCAACAATAAAATATCTCAGCACAAATCATGTTGCCAGCAAAATCACCTTGTGCAAAATTCTTGTGCAAACACTCCAACCGATGATGAGTTGTCATCAAACAGAAACTAACTTTTGAACACTCTTTCTCTCAGAAGTTCTTTGAAATATTTTTCCAAATTAAACAAAATTCAGAGATGCCTCTACAGACCAAAATAATCATAAATAAAATATATGACAGCTATCAATCTTTAATAATAGATATCTCACTGAAATATGAAACATTTTCATTCGCTGATGGATTGTTCCGGAAGCCCTCAGATACAGATAACGGTGACCATCGAGGTATAAATTATCAGATCATGAAATTCAACTTCTCCTGCTGATAAACTTGGAGCATCCAAGTCACAAGTAAGCTTTTCAAATACTGGTGCAGGTTCCATGCACATGGTGATTCACTAAGTTCAGTGCAACTGCTTGATATTAGATAATTCTATGCAATAACAACAAGAACAATAACCACAAATAATAATTATAATGATATAAGCAATCACAAACACTAAAAATAAGAATAATAATGATGCAGAAAAATATTTGGGTTGTGAAACAAATACAGATAAAGTTTATCAGAGTATATGTCTTGCACGCAAAGCAAAATGAGTCGGAACCCGCTCCAGGTCATTGCAAGTTAAGGCCGTTTTAAACTATTTTCCGACTCAGATACCAAATTTTTCTTTTCAGGATACAAAAGGTTGAATTTCTGTTTCATGGAAAACAAATTAAAAAAAATTGGTGTTTCAGTCGGAAAATAGTTAAAATGGCTGTAACTTGAAATCTCCCTGATCAACTTACAACTCTACCCTAGGCGTGAGACATTTATGTTATAAACTGTACAAAGGAGGCACAGTGTCTTATTGTTCCATAACAATAATATTATAACAACAGTAGCTATTCAACACTATCTATCCTGTGAATCAAAAAGCAGGATTACTCTACAAAAGAAGACTCTTGTTATTTACATCTATGTCTATAAAATTGTGGTAACAAGTCAAAACTGAACATGAAAAAGAAAAAAAAAAATAAAATAAACAGCTTACCATAATTATGAACCAATTATTTACAACAGTCAACTCAAAGAGGGTCACTGTGAACAAACAGAAAAAAAAATAATGTGACATAACAATAAATGCACCAACTTCTTCAAATCAGATGAAAAAAAAACCAGCAGCACACTGAAGTTTGCAAACTAGTATAAAAATTTAACTCCAGACTTTTGGGAGGTCAAAATTACAATAATAATAGTGTTACCAACTACATCTTCCACTAAAGGAATTAAAGTTCTGGCTATTTAAAAAAAAACAACTTTTCATATAAAATGAGGTCAGGCTCTCTTCAAACAGTTGAAAACATACGAACGTTGCAAACCCAGGAAGTCTGTGCAGACACCATGCATGTTCACAAGGTACAAGTTTTAATTGTAGAAACTTACCGTAAAATGCAAGAACAACAATTTCTAACATTTTGAAGACCATTGTATGAGTTATATGTCATGTTGTAAAAAAATACTTCAACAAAAATGTGATATGTAACAAGCCATACAGTTTCGCATGTTCTTCAAAACAGTTATTTGGACACACAAATATTTTTCTCACAAGAGGAAAATTGAATTAATCTTGTTTTGTGACCACAATCTTTCAGAATCTACAGATTCCATAGCATTGACTTTTCCCTGGTGGATAAGAATGACAAAGGAAAAAAAAAAAAAAAAGGTAATTACTAAAACGGCACATAAACATCGCACACTTTTGAAGCTCTGAGAGATTAAAATAGGTCTGTATCTGAGGCTGTGACAGAAAGGTGTGTTGTTGTGTGCATCATTACCTTGAATATTTCAAAGAGATTATAACATTTATTATGGTTTTTATAAGCTTTTCAACCTCCTGTAGTGGTGGTTATCTCAGCTGTCCACAACCGTGGTCAAAAAATAACATAACACTATTGTGTGTTCATGATTCTGTGTCCCCTTGAGTAGGAGAGTTATGGTTCTTATAAGCTTTTCAACCTCCTGTAGTGGTGGTTATCTCAGCTGTCCACAACCGTAGTAAAAAAAATAACACAACACTATTGTGTTATGTGATCACTTCATAGATTGGGCAACCCCCTCTGCCCCCAACATTTTTTTTCTTCAGGCCTTTCAATCCTAAGAGATAGGATTATCTCGGCTTTTAGAAGTTGCCAAAATTGCTGAGAAATTTTGTGGGTAGAAAGAATTTGGAAATTTTTCCCGGACAGCGCCACTCAGGCCTTCTCTTCAATCAATTTTCAACTGCCAAGGATTCTTTAGCGCGCGTAACGTACACACGGGACCTCCGAGATATATTGGCCCTTATCCGAGAAAGCTAGACGTCGGGCTTCCCTACCCACAGGAAGCCAGTGGACCGTTGAGTCACAGAAATCACAGAAAAAAAATGCGGGTTTTCGATCTTCGTGTCCTGTCATCCCCCGATGCAGAACGCATGTTTCGATCCCGGCCTATTTTCTCCATGAGCAGACGCCATACCCATTGAGCCACTCCGTCCCTGCTATGAGACTCTCAGAGCTATCGAGCTTTATAATGGCCAATTTTCCCTATGTGACGTCATCACTGATGACGGCGGCTGGATTGTAATACAGATAAGTTCCAAACTAGATTCAGTAAGACTTTCATTAATTCGTGCATTCCCAGGGTAATACGGGTGCCAGTTTTCATAAATGATGTCAAACAGGTCGGTCGATCTACCACACCTTATTATAATGGGCCGGGAAAAACGCGTGATTTCTACTGCGTTATTGATATCGCTCTTCCAATGGCTGACTAAGCTCATGTAGGTTAACACAGAGGAGCAAACAAGATCAATCAACAAAGCTACTGGCAGTGAACAGGTTAATCACTTTTGTGTGTGTGTGTGTGTGTGTGTGTGTGTGTGTGTCCTGAGAATGTTTGTGTAATATTATCCTTTACTGTCTCTTTGAAGTTGGTATTGTGTTTCAGCCGTATTTGCCTCTAAGTTAACATACTTTTTGTTTTGTTACTGCATAAAAATTATCGTAATTGTTATTTTGTTATCATTATTGTTACTGCTAGTTTTGTCCTACATCTTCTTCTCCTTCTGCTTTCTTTTCTTCTTTTTCTTCGTTTTCCTTCTTCTTCTCATAATTTTTCGTTCTTTTCTTTTTTTGTCCCCTTCCGTTTGTCTTACTCTTTTCCTTCTTTGTCCTTTCCTTCTTCCTCTATTCCTTCTTCTCCTTTATTTTTTTCTCCCACTCTTCTTTTTCCCCTTATGTTTTTGTGTCTTCTTTCTTTTTCTTCGTCTTTTATGTTTCCTTTTCATTTTTTACTTTTCTTATTTGTTTTGATCTTTTCCTCCTTCCTTTTCTTCTTTGTTTTTTTTTTCTTCACTTTCTTTCATGATCATTGCTATCCTGTCTCCATAATGTTATTCCAGCGCCGTACGAGAGGGGACACAGACTTCAATCAATCAATGTCGGACTACGCTAATTATGGGGTTGGCACAATCTACACAGATCACATGTTGGCGCTACACACTGTCAGCTCTTTGATAGAGGTAAGCAATTTACCTTTCAGCTCATCAGGAACCTAATAGTATTACAGTGATGAAAAAGGCGCTTTCTCGTTGAACATAAGATCAAATGTTATCTTATTCAATATTTCATGTTCAATAGTTCATATTCTACTACGCAAAAACCTGGAAATCCCAGCCAGAGTGTTTGTACCCCTCAGCTAAATATAGAATACTTACTGATGATTGCTACTGCTCCACCACGAGAGCCAAGAACAGTTGTCACTGATCCCGTGCGTTTTTATATATTTTTCCATGTCAGTGACAGCGAACAGTTTTCAGAGTTTATGCACCGTACTAAAATAAGACGGGTATTTCCATACATTCGCTCGATCGGAACACGTCTATTATTTTCGAGTTTATTTAAATGTAATTTATCATTACCGACATAACAAAACCATGACCTCATTGTCAAAAAACGGCATTTTATTTGCCATGTCTAAACAGAGCAACTGGCAAAAGTGGATTAAATGCCAGCTTTCCTCAAGGAGAGGGCTTTCGGAAATTGACCCTTTGTCAATGTGCTATGATATTGCAAGTCAATTTACGGCACGAAATCAGGCGCTGATCAGGTTTTGAGCATATAGAGTTATTGGGTCATATAAAACGTATTCCTTTCCTTTTCTGCTGGTGTTAACACATTAAGTATAAGTCGCAATGTTGGCAGTTAAAAACGTAAGGGGGCGACCTGCGCTGTGACTGAGTTCAGCAAGAAAATGCCGATTCAATTCTAATTCTATCAATCTTCATACGTTCATGTAGGTAATGTCATTTAATTACATTTTTTGGACTTTGCCTCAATATATTTCAGCAAATTTAAATTGAAAGACACTGAAAATGGACAGAGTAGGATTCTGCCCCCCCCCCCCCCGACCAAAATAGAGGGAAAAATAAACTGCATTAAACATTCACTCGTGGTTTTTCCGGTAGCCTTAGTTTGACGAATGCCTGATTTCGTGGTATCGTATCTCTCTTATTATCTCCTTACATGTTACAGCAAGATCATGAGCTGAGGATTGACATGGAATACAATGGAAAGCCTTACTACGCCGTCTATGGCCAATTTGAACTCTACAATTCCGGAGCTTGTTCACCTTGCTGGCTCGTCATTACAGCGGGACGGCTAGAGACAGTCTGGAAGCTGTCAACGACTTCGACATTACTGCTAAGGACTACGACCGCTTCTCCTACATGCAGAACAACTTTGACTGTGCGGTACAGCATGGTGGAGCCTGGTGGTATCGGGACCAAAGCTTGTGACTACCAATCTGAATGGTCAGTGGGGTGTTCATAACAAGTGGAGTGGCCTCAGTGGAACTGGAATCCCCTCCTGGACAGAGATGAAAGTCAGACGTCGGGCTTAAAATCTGACTCACACATACGGAATGTGCGACAACGTCATCGGTTAGTTTTGGAACTCATGACTCGAAATGAAGCTAACCCAGAGACCACGTCCTTTTTCTATTTACATACTTATTTGATTTGTTTTCATGGCTTGGTCGTGAAAAATGTTGTCTAGATGTGAAATTGCCTGGAGAAAATCGTCTCATTAATTTACTTGGTGTTCGTTAACTTTCATATATAAGTGAAATTATGGATCATTATGGTACAATTACTTTACACTTATTGCCAATGGAACTGAAACTAATATTATGTCTGAATATACCTTACATTATTCTACTCATCAATGGGTTTACTATAAAATAGGAATGCCAATTGAAATTAGTGAACAAATTTTCCAACTGGCATTGGGATAAAGGTGTATTCAAGTGAGAAGAAATGAATGAGGTACAGGAAGGAAAAACAGTCAGAACTCTCTGGGTTAGTAGTGGTAGGTATGGCAACACAGGCTGTAAAATGGAGCTGATTAAACATGAATTTTGAAAACAAATTTTGCAACTTTATCCATCTTGATTCTGCAGATCTGCACACATCCCACAAACACAATATGGCATCATAATTGTGCTGTGCAATTCACAACACACGCACATATACACATACGCACATGCTCACCACCCCTAAAGAATACAAGAAATCACAGGCTTTGAGGACTGTCTCAACTTGCAAACTCTCCCCGCAACTTACTTCTAGCAGTAGCAAACTGGGGGCACTCCAGGACTATATGTACTGCTGAATTTCTTACTAGACATATTGGGCAGATATGGTCTTCCGTTGTCACTAAGGGTGCCCCCAGTCTGCACCTAATAAGTTTTTGGTTTGTTATTATTTTTAGATTCTGTTTTATTTGATATTGACGCTTCACCGACGGATAATACTTCCTAATAGGTTGATTTTTATCCTTACCCTCCCACCTCCCCTGCCAAACTTCGTCAATCCTTTGCCTAATTAAACTCTTAACTTCTCCTAGTCCTAACCCAATAACTAAGTCTATTTGTGTATGTGTGGTAGCTTGTTTGCGGCCTCCCCGCGACTTTCAGCAAAATTATAGGGGATGGCCTGCCCTGGCGACTTAGAGTGGCCAGGGCGGGTTTTCTCAACAGACTCCCACTATAACAGATGGTTGGCTCTTTTGTTGTATATATCAATATGTGTATCAAATATTTCTGTTGGCACTGTAGCCGGTGGCATTTTATAATAAAGCCTTATTGCAGTTTTTAACCATATTTATACGACATGTGACAATTCTTATGAAAATATGTCAATGTATATACATACACTTAACTATATTATGTATTATGTAAATATATAAATGTACAACTTTTATGCAACCTTTTATATCTTAAATTGAAAATGTATTTTAAAAAAGTCCGCCGGAACCAAACTAGAGCCGTAGTGTTGACCCCCCGAAAGAGATGGGGGACTCGGGAGCTGAGCTAGGGGTGGGGGATACCCATATTCGCCTCCCTAGCCTCACACCGCCCACGTAGGGGGGCCGGACTAGCCCCA